>WUQG02448169.1:0-13097 GCA_011317285.2 Androctonus mauritanicus | reverse complement strand
GAATTGAGGCGTTCTATAGAACTATAATATTTTCCGTTATGTTAAGTAGCTGATGAGGATTGCATAAGAATCGAAAGTGCTCCTACTATATATAGAGCTTGTATTAACACTTGTTATTGCTAATTCCTGCCTTAGAGCTGATGATATTTGTGTACTTTTAACTTGTGGCAGTGTAGATATTTGATACTTGTTAGTTCATCTTTCTACAGTACAATACATTCTCTTACAATATCCATTTCAAATTATGTGCACATTATTGATATATTATATTCTATTATGTGCATAAAAATTTGAAATTAAATGTATATACAAAAAGACTCTTGACCATTCCTACTAGCAAGTATTTATCAAAATATTTTTATATGTGAACATCATTACTTTTTTTAAATTTATAAATGAATTAAAATGCATTAAAGAAAATTTTTGCACAGGAAATAATTTAAGCAATTCAAGTTATCTGAACTTTTAAGCTATATGTATATTTCATAAAACTGCATAAAGAAACTTAAATTATTTAAATTTTGTTTCATGATTACTTTTCTATAAAAAGTAAAGAAATTTTAAATAAAATTTCAGAATTTTCATTATAACAACTTAAAATATGTATAAGAAATTATCATTTTTATAATAATTTATGCTTACAGTTAAAATTTAAAAAATATTTAATAAATAATGAAAACAATCCTTACTTCTGGTTCTGGATTTCCAACTATTACACAATCTAACTGAATTTGACTATTTTCATAGACATGCTGATCATGTAAAGGCTCTTTGATAATTGGTTTAACAAACTCTATTTCTGAGTCACTATAGTTATTAGTAATATACATTGTATTTTCATTTTTATTACTACTACATAAATATAAAATGAAAAATTAATAACCATAAACTCACGAAGCTTCAAATGTTAATTTTTCTTTAACAGTGACATAACTAGATGAAATTGCTTCTCCTGCAAGATTTTTAGCAGTAATCGTATATGTACCAGCATCTTTATGAACAGCAATTGGCTTTTCAAGTGTTGCTTTATTTTGATCCATACGAAGCTAAAAAAATTGTTATATTGATAAACTTTTTAAATATAATTTAATAATAATAATTTTTATAAATTTATGTTAAAAGTTCTAATTATAATAATTTCCATAGGTTTAATATATTAATAATGATTATCATCACTCCATATGGAAAGAAAATTATTAAATAATATTAAATTAAATTAATAATTATTAAATAGAAAATCTTAGCATTAAAATACTAAATAAATAATCAATCAAAAAGCATCTTTTAATATAAATAACATGCTAAGTACATATGCAAAAATATTCTTCACACAAAACATATAAGTTGCCCCACTAAAACATATGTAATTATTCCAATATAAGAATTTGTTAAATCAATCAAAACCAAATAATTTAATGGCATGAAATTAATGTTTACAAAATAAACATTAAATTATTAAAATCATTTTTTGAAATATGACAAAAAGAAATGTAAATATCTTTTCTCTTATTAAATCGATGATATTGATTCAATATGCATTATTTTCAATAGATTTAATTCTTTAATGTACAATAATAATTGAATTAATGATAATTCATATACTTGTTTATACAAATAATATACATACAAATTATTATGATGACATATGGGATGGGGGATAATCCTAATTTATATACATTTTTATTCCATTTTGGAATGGAAAGTCAAAAACTACAAATTTTATAGAGATTATAGATAATTTTTCTATGACTATTTCAAGAGTATATTAACTCTAAAAAAATATTCAAATTTTTTTTTAAATATTTACCCTAATATTACTATTTTCTTTTAAAATTATTCCATTATGTGACCATGAAAGAGATGGAATTGGATAACCACGAATAAGACATTCTAAATGCAAGTTATGGCCATTCCTTACTGTCACATTTGATAATGGAATTGGGAATGATGGTGCTTCAATTGGAAACAAAGCTGTAATAAATATAGAATAAGTACAATACAGCATTAATTGTTATACATATAATGTAAAGAATTAATAAGTCATATTTTAACTTACAAATAACATTTAATGTAGCACTGCACTCTGCTTGACCAGCTTTGTTTGTTGCTCGACATGAATAACATCCTTCATCTTCAAGATGGGCTTCTTTGATGTGAAGCTGACAATATCCATTATTGAAGATAATTACATAATCAGGTGAACTATCAATGCATATATCCTTTTTATACCATGAAACAAGTGGCAAAGGATTCCCAGTAACTTGACAAGCAAATCTAAATGATTCCTTTTCTTTAACTTTACCTGGTTCCAATTCTTTTATAAAGTGTGGTGGTTCAATTCGTGGTCTAGATTCTTTAATATGATTATTTATAATTTTCATTATGAAATTTTAATATTTAGAAATTATTTGTTATAAATGTCTTTTACTAACCTTTTACATGTAGACGAGCACTACTTTCTGCTTTGCCATATTCATTTTCTACTTTACATGTATAAACAGCAGAATCTTCAGGTAAAGTTTCTTCAATAGTTAAAGTACAAATATTATTTTCCAAGCTAGTTGCATATTCAGGATTATTATAAATTAATATGTCATTTTTAAACCATCTCACCTAAATGATAACAAAATTAGAAAACTTATTATATCCTCTATGTTAACAACAGATCCATATAACTTACTATAGGATTATGACCAGCTTCAATTTGACAATAAAATACAAATTTTGATCCTTCTTGAATTTGACTATCATTTAAAGGAACTGTAAATATTGGAGGCTTTCCTATAACTGTTCTTCTTTGTAGTTTTGGACTTTCAACAATTTCTTTTCTAAGAATTTTTGGTGAAGAAGTATGAACTGTTGTGACATGTTTTTCAGAAATTTCAATAGGTTTATGAATAGTTGTTAAGAATTCTGATTGATATTGTCTTGAAACTTCTGCTTTGATATCCTAGAATTATAAGCATGACAATAAAAATTAATATTATGAAGAAATTGTTCCAAAATTTATATCTGTAAAATAATGATGTCAAAAATCACAGTAAAATAAATAAATATTAAGATAAATAAAACACATCTAATTAAAAAGTAAAATAAAAGAATAGTGACTAACAGAAATAGCAATGATATCTATTTAATATTATGAATCTTGAAAAATACTGTTCTGTTAAAAATATATTTTAAAAATAAAATTTTAGTTTAGTTTCAATATTAATAAAAACAATATCAAAATATTAAAAGCATTATTTATCATTTTAATTTATCATCATCTTTTAATTAATAAATATAGTAAATGTTTTACGAAAAACAAAAGCAAACTTTTAACTAACTAATTTACTAAAATTGTATCTTGGTATGTCCTTTATATAACTTTTTCAAAAACAAAAAAACTCAGAAGAATCTTTTGATTTAACACAAACTAAAGTTTTTAAATTAATGTTTAATCATCTATTTTCAAATAATCTTAAACTTAATTTTACTCCTAGTGAATTATTTTAAAACTAAATTGCTATTTTAACAATTATTTATTAATTATATTATAGTACCACCATCTATTGGATTAATGATATTGGATAGTTGAATAATTTTTCTAAATTAAGTTATATGTATCCCTAAAATGAAATCTGCCAGATGTTTTGGTAGTCTAACTTGCTAAGATGTTGGAACAGTAACGAAAGATCCTGACTCAATTTCAAGCCAAGACAAATTTTTAATTTTAAGAATTAAAAAAAAAAAATTATAGTTCAGTCATTAAAAAAAATGGTGCCACATTAGCTCAAATTAAAATAATTATTACTCCAATAAATTGTGGCACCATAGCTTATTAATAAATAATTATTAAAACAGCAGTTCAATTCTAAAATAATTCACTAGGGATAAAATTAGGTTTGCTTAAGATTATTTGGTTAACAATTCCTTATAGTGTGTATAAGGAATTGTATACTTAAAAGTTTTTCCCTAGAAAAAGCATTGTACATGATGTTGTAGTCTTTAAACTAATAACAATAAAGACTGAAATATCACTTTCTATTTTAATAATGTTTACTGGTAATTAAACGAAAGTTCAGACAAAACAGAATAGCCAATCAGTTAGTATTTACAATAGAACTAGTAGGTGTTAATTATCTATTAAAATGAGAACAATTTGTAGAATTCAGGGCCATTGTGGAAACAGTTAAGAAGAAAATTTTAATTTGTTCAGAAATATATTTATGTAACTATAAAAAGTTTATTATAACTAGTGAATCAAAAATCTGTTAATTTTCACTTAATTCCTGTAATATAGCTTCTCTAATCACATGATATTTTCACACATTAAATTGGTCATATCATTTTGGTCAGACTACTTTTTAAACTGTTATAATGTAATTAAAATAATTATTTTTTAAATCTATTAAATTTATTAATTGATTGATTTAATTTTTATTCATATGCTTATTTCATTTTAATATTAACTTAACTGATGATAAAAATATTTTGTTAACTTTCTCATTTTTAAAATATTGGTGAACATTGTAAATAATCTCTCTTCTTTGGCAATGAATTTATTTTTCATGTTCTAAGCTCAAATTACTATTTGTCATAAACAAAAAACAATACCAAACCAACGAAAAATTAAACCTGTGGCCCTCTTGTCATTGCCAATACTATTCAATAAGTATTCATTTCTCATTTGTTGAAAACAAAAGGAAAACTTTTAAGCATAGAGTATAATTAGGTTGAATTATGATATTTTCAAAATTTACAAATTCAAATACAATATTAATTTATATTAGCAATGATAGATGCCTATATTACATTAAAATATGGTTAATTCAATATTAGTTAATTCAAAGTGAACTACACTCCCCAGCTCAAAATATATACAGTTTTTAATTGATTATTAAAATGGATAAAATAATGATTATTAATGGATAAAATATGATTAATTTATAATTCAAAGCTGAATTTTATTCCAACAATAATCTAAAATATGCCTTTATTTTATGATAAATTAATGAATACCTGCAAATTTGGATAAAAGTTACTGCAAGTGTCTGGTAGAAAGCTAAATGACAGAATAATAATCAAATTATTTCAATTTGAGTATATTTTTCAAAACATAGTATATTGGTTATTCCATGATTCTTTCCCAAAAGTAAAAAATTCCTTATAAAAATTTGATTTTGATATCTTAATTTTGATGTCCCATAAGATTTTTTTTATGAAATTGTTATTCAATGTATTCTGATACAATATCTCTCTATGAGAGACTTCCCATATAGAAGATAAAAGACAACCTATGATATAATTAGAAATGATAAAGATAAGTTCCCATAGTATTCATGCTTTGGCATATATCTGATTTCAGTCTATAAAATTGATTTGGACAGAAGGAAGTCTAGTCTATATTGGTAATATACAGTGAACTACAGAATTCTAGAATATAAGAAAGACATAGCTAACAATAAACTTAGCAAAAGTGTTTACTAACATCTTTGAAAATACCTCCATTTCATTATTAAATAATTCGATCTCATACAGATGTCCTATTATTTTTAATATATAGTCAAAGTTAGATCACATTCTGAAAGAATTATTGGGATTATAGTATAATATTCAAAAACCTGGTGATAAGTTCAAAAATTTAATTTTTGAACTATGTTAATTTAGAATCAAAATTTCAGATGTAAAAGTGACTGTAGAAAATTAGCAAAACAAAGAAATATGTTTTTATTTAAAAAATATTTTGAAATGGCCTTTAATTGTGTATGTATATATATATAAAATGAATGCAGTCATTTTGAAAAATTGAGTTTCTAAAATTAGGTTTTGTGCAGTTTTTGAATATTTTCAGAGAAATATTAAATTTCAAAAAACTCTCTTTATAAATATGTGATACAATAATTGTTAACTTACATGCATACTACATGCAGAAAATATGGAAATATTTTAAAAATATTGATTTATCCAATTAACAGACAAGTTCTTTGAAAATATTGTATAATTCAAAATCACAATTTTAAATTCATGTTTTTGGTACAATTTAATTCAAATTAATGAGGTTTTAAGGTATTTTTTCTTAATTAGACAAATATATATTTTAATATTAAATACTAAATTTACGACCTATTATGATTATAATTTTATAATTTGTATTATAATAAATATCATTTTATCTTAAAGAGAATAAAATTTTTCTAAATTAAATTATAACCAACTTTGTAGATCTCAAGATAAGAAATTAAATTTCCAAAAATGTTATACTTAAAAAAATAATAAATCATTCTTGCGAACTTTCATTTATCAATTCTGAAAAGCATATAAACCTAAGATTTCTTATATTTCTTTTTTTTTTTAATTAATTTTCTTGCAATCGTTTACAGTCATTTGTCTTTATACACAAGCATCTCAAATGCAATGATATTAAATCAAATTGTTAATTATCTTAAAAATTAGATTGACAAATTAATCATATTGTTCTTCTAAATTCTATTTGTATATATGATTTACACTTTAACAAAATGAAAAGACAATGCAAGTGATTGACAGGAAATAGTCTAATATGCAACCAATAACACTACAATTGAATACATCAGAAATTCAAAAGAACAATATTATAATAAAAATATACTGTATATTTTTCCATTATACATATTTCTGTAATTCAAAAAATTAATGATACTATTATTTAAACAACAGCATTTACTGCAGTTGAGGATATTCTTACAATTTTAATTCAACAACTAAAAGCTAATGTTTTTGGTACTCAATACCATCTTCAGGATCTTTAGATATTCAAACATATTTTGAACCTCCAACAGCTTATGTACAGAATCACAACAGAATGCTGCTATGGTATTAAAATTGTAAGAATATCCTCAATTGCAGTAAGTGCTATTGTTTAAGTAATAATATCATTAAGGAGGAAAAATCAGTTATTTGAAAATATGCATCAAAACTTAATGTATGTTCTTATCGTATTTTGTTGTTTTGAATTGCTGTTATACCTGATTGAAATATCAGTGGTTTATGTATCAAGCTTTATTTTCCTTCATTTCTCTCAACATAAATTGAAATATATGTTAGGAAAAATAAAATGATATAGAAATTATATATCATTATATACAAAAACATTTTAAAATATATTTCATTGATATTAATTTATAAATTACTTACTTTAATAATTTTTTCTTTTGCCTGTTCTTCTTCAGCTGCTTTGAGATTTTCAATGAGACTATATAATTCTTTTTTAATCACTTCTAAAGATTCAATCATATCTTTGCTTCTTATTGTTAATTGCTGAACTATAGTAGGTGACTTGCCTTCTATTATTATGAAAAGTTTCATTGTAATTTTATTTAAAATTAAAAAAATATCTTAAAATCTACTATATTTTTGTATTTTATCAATATTTTGTAAGATTCATTCATATATCTTACCAAATAATTGAAGAACAAGTATTGATATTTTATAAAACCGTTCTTCTTGTTTTGTTTTGCCTATTGTCAGAAAATCTTCTACATCTTTTAATAATTTTTCAGCATCATTAGTTGTTTTACATAAAGATGATTTTCGGGCAATAGTAACTAATAATTGACTCCCTTCTCTAAACCAATCCTTTGCCTGAAAATTTATTGAAAAAAAATATTTATTAGAAAAAAATCATATATTATTTTCAAATCATTGACAAAGAATTTAGTATCTTACTTCTTCTATAAGCTGAAAACATTCTATTGCTATATTAATAAGATGATGTAATTTACTTATTTCTGTCTGAATTGTAGTCCATTTTTTCCTCAATGCTTCTATTTCTCTTTGAATATTATCAGATTTATTATATTTAAAAGTTCCCATGAATATTCTTATTTTTTGATCCAGATGCTATGAAAAGTAAAAGCTCCAATTTTATTCTTCTATATAAGTTTTGTAAAAATTAAAAATTACAAATAAGAAATGCCTTGTACCTCAACACCTTTTTGCAAATCTCTGAATGTCCAAAGTGCCTGCTTAGCAGCTTCTAAAGAATCTCTAAAACTGTTTTCAATTGATTTTAATTGTTTTTGAACATCATCAATTTCATGATTGATCTAAAAATCAGTATTTTATAAATATTTTATTAAAAATAATATGTAAAATTTTTAGTTATTTTATTAAATAAAATCAATATGAAGAAATTATTTACATCTTTAAATTCAGCATTGAAATGACACATTTGAAGATTATCTTTCATTTTTTTCTTTTGCTCTTCTAATAATAATGTAAAGTGATCTTTGCATGATTTAATAAAATATAATATCTTTTCATGATCTTTCCTTGCAGCATCATATGGTTCTAACTCAGTTATTTTATTTATTAATTCCTTAGCTTCTTCTTCTACTTTTTTAAAAAGTTCTGTAACTGAAGTATGTGTGGTATCTAATTTTTGGAGTTGAATTTCTGCTTGAGTAACATCTTGAGAAAGTACTGTAGTTCGATATTCTGACTGGAGTTTCTCAATTAAATTATCTAGCTGAATAAAACAAAAATAATAATAATTTCAATAACTAAAACTTTATATAAGTTAAATTAAAACTACTACAAGTTATATATTCTAGCTATATGTAAGTATTTTATTTTACTGTATTTACATTATATATTATTTAATAATAAAAAAATTATTATATTAATACTGATAGTGTTTTCAATTTATGACTGAGTCATTATTAGTTATTACATCAAATGAAATAATAAAGAGTGGAAATTCTAATTTCAACTCTTTATTATTTAATTAACTTAATTCTAAGACAAAAATATTTTACTTCTTTCAAATTATGGAAAAGTGCATTCATATGTGCTACAAGAATTTGGTATGATGCAACATCTTTCTGAAGTTTTGTATACACTCCTTGTAACTGTGATTTCATGACAGCTTCTTCTTCCTTTAGAGTTGATATTGATGACATAAAATCTGGTCTCTTGAAAAATGCTTCTACTTCTGATTGAATTTGCTAAAATATACAAAATAATTCAATATAAACTTATAAATACAAAAATACTATTTAATTAACATGCTTCATAATACATATTATTTATAATACCTTTATTTTTGGAGATGTATCATCTGAACATCTTTTCAAATATTCTACTACTACACCAATTTGATCCATATCACGTGAAAGAATGGGAAATAAATTTCCTTCAAGTCTATGCACATTTTCAGTTGTCTACAAATATTTTATAAAAAAGTTTCAATATGTTTTTGTAATAGACAAAATTTTTAAAATAAATTAAAAAAAAAAAAAGATTTAATCTAGCAATATTTGTCCCTTAACATGAATTTCTTATCTGACATTAAACCTAAAACAATTCTTTCAGTTGTTTCAGAAATGAATTTGCCCAAAAGACTGATAGGTGATTTCTTCTAAGTCATATACTTTATGCATCTCATTTTATCCTCCTTTTTATTATTGACCAATTCACTATTTCCTTCATAAAATTTATTATTTGATTAGACTTCAATAGTTTTAATCCATCCCTAATTTATAAAGAGCCCTAGTTAAACGCTGAGGATGGCATGTACGCTGAAAGCGCTCCGACGTATAATAAATATTTTTAGAATTTATTTGGTCTGCTCGTCAGTGCTGTTAACACAAAGAATTTATAAAATTCTCCAACAAATCTCTCCAAAAATTTTGATTCCTGTAAAACACAGTATTGATTTTTAATGAAACTTTGAGCTCAGAAATATATTACAAAATGACTAGATGCTATAAAAAATAAAGGTTGAATAATGAATAGTTGTATATTTCATGAAAATGAATTATTAGTCTATTGATGCTGCAAAAATTGATATGTTTCCACATATGACAAGATTTTATTAAAATTAAGACTGATATTTTGTTGTTTATAATTTGTATATGTGTATTGCCAAGAGGAAATTAAACATATTTTAAGTTTTTATAAATTTTTGACATTGCAGTGTTTAAGAATGACATAATAAGTTTAAATGAGTAAATAATAGTTGAAACTAACAGATGCTTTACAATATCAACTTATACCTTACAATATACAGTTAAGTCTGGATATAATGGACTTGTAATGGATGTATTTCATTTGTTCCAATTCATGTGTATTTTGATATATGCTAAGGTTCATTATAATTTTGATTATAATGAACCTTCACTTTGGTTTAGTGAATACACAAATGAAAATTATAATGAACTTTAGCATATTCATTCTAGCATTATATGGTAATATTTTGAAAAATATTATTTAATTCAGGATCACTAGACACCAGCATCTTATATACTATATATTACTGTTATGTTAGAAAATTGCTAAGTATGTTAAAAAAGAAAGATTTTGAATTTTTATTTTAATTAACATTATCATATGTCACAATATGGTGTAATCCAGAAAAATAAAATTATTTAAAATTGCATTAAAATGAATAAATCTGTACAATTTACTAATATGTGTATTAAAATAGCACATAAAAACTTAAGGATTATTTTGTTATTAGTTACAGATTATCTTAGATTTTAAAAAAAAACTGATGCTGTAATAGCAATAAAATTAAAAATATGACTTATCTCCACTTGAAGATATATGTAGTGTAAAATTTTGGCCATAAAACTACTATTATGATTATTATAAAATTACAATTCTAGGTTATCATTTAATTTCAGTGAAAGAGAAAATTTTTTTAATGGAAAATTGTTTATAGATTTTGATTAACTTTTAATTAATAAAATATTAATGTATTCAGTTAAAACTGATATCTATTAAATAAATAAAATCTTTTTGAAAATGAAATAATTTAACATAAAAAGATTCAAGAGTCAATCAATAAATATAAAACATCATATTGGAAGTTGGAGTCATTTCAGTTATAGTTTGCTTTGAATATAGTGAACAACATCCCTAAAAGTTCCATTATAAACAGAGTTAACTGTATTCTTAAATTAAATATATAAAAGTTATTTAAGATAATTACTATTTCAACATCTCTGCAGAATTGTTCCCATATCTGCCGATCCTTTTCTGCAAGTTGAGATTTCCAAGTTGTCCAAACAGTAATCATATCATCATAATGGTTCTTAAGATTTTTTAATAATCTTTCTACACACAGAATAGCAGATTTTATATCTAAATAGGGATCTTCTAACTAATAAATCAATTATAAGCAAATAAATTCTTTGAATAAAGTTTCAGTATCTAAAATATAAAAAGAAATTTAATAAATAATTAATACTTTATAAGCAGCTTCAATAAACATTGCTCCAGAATGTTTAGTGCTATTAGTGTGACTTTCTAAAGAAATCCTTTTTTTTTCTATATCTTCAGATATGGATGCTTTATCTCTTGCTTGTTTAAACAATTTTTCAATATTTGCAATATTTTCATAAATCTATTTTAAGAAAGCTTATAATTAAAATTTTTTAATATCAAAAATTTTTTGATTTTGTTAATAATATACCTCTTTATAATTATGATGAAAAGAAACATATAATTCTGAAAGATAGATTCGTTTTTCTATCCTATTACAAAGTTTTCGCCAATGTTGATGAAGTTCATCTTTTTTTTGTATTTCATTAATAGCTTTTCTATTTGTTTTCATTACAGCAGAACAAGAATCAATCAAAGCTTCAATATCTTTACTTTTCAACTAAAAAATATATAATTTAATTTCTTGTATTTTTAAAAATATCAGTATTTCTTTTTAATCTCTAAGCAATATTATAAATGAAGTTCCATATTGTAAAATGTATTAGATTTTATAAAAAGAATTACTAAACAAAAATAAATTACCTTAACATCATCATGAAATTGTTTGTGTAAATCAACAAATACTGTTGCAGTCATAAAATTATTTCCCATATCAGTATGTGTTTTCAAAAAGCTATCTCCTATATTATTTAACCAACTTTCTATCTGTTAAGAAAAAATTTTATAATACAATATAACTCAATTAACTTTTCTAAACTGTTATAAAAATCAATAAACATACTGAATTGCATTTATTATAAAAATCTGTTATTCCTTCAAGTGCATTAAAATCTGGAATCATATTTTTAATTTGATTATAAAGATTTTCCAATTCTTTCATCTATAAAGAAAATGAAATATTTTATAATGAATTATTATAATTTCTTAAATAGTTTTATAAAACAGAAATTACCTTTCTTACAACTCCTTGTGAACCTTTATCATATCTATCAATTTTTTCTAATAATGACTGGCCTTCTTGAAGTGCAGGATTAACAATATCTTCAATCTCTTGTTGAATATGAGCATATTTCTGAACCAAAGACGAATTCATGGATTCATTAGATAAAATTCTTAACTGATTCTCAAGTTTTTCAACTTTTCGAATAGCCTATAATAAGTAATAGTTTATTTAGAAAAAATTAAAATTCAATTTTTAAATTAAAAAAGATTATATATATACCTGTTGGGCAACGGTAAAAAATGAAAGTGATACACACAATAATAAGTTTCTGTTTTCAAGATGAGCAAAAAATTCTGTACATTCTGAAAGCATACAGTATGCTTTTGTTTTCATATTTTCACATAAAGGATTAGAAGAAATAGCTGCTTTCTCTAATTTATGTAAGAGATGAATTGCACGATTTTGAATATCCTAATTAAAAATAATTTTTTATTAAAGATATTTATTTCATCAAATTATTATTCAAAATTATAATTAATGAAAAAGTTTATTTTCATAATTGAATTTAACTAGAGGATTTTTATCCAAATATTCCTAATCAAGCTAAGTTTATCTCTAGTGAACTATTTTAGAATTAAACTGCCAAATGTACTTTACATAACAAATCATTAATGCATTATTTAAATTTCATTAATCATAAATGAAAAGAAATTTAATATTTTTAATCCAATCAAATTGTATTTTTTAGTATTTGTAATACTTGTTCAGTAATCAATATGACTTGCTATACTGATCCCTCAATAAATGACATCAATTCTGCAGATGATGGCATTTTTTGGAATCAGAAAAACAATTATATTATACAAGGAATTACAAGCACTTTAAGCAGGAAAAATACACTATATTATTATTAGATATATAGTACATATGTACTATATATCTAATAATAATATAGTGTATTTTT
>WUQG02448158.1:0-13099 GCA_011317285.2 Androctonus mauritanicus | reverse complement strand
ATATATTTTTAGCTTTTGGACAAAAACAGTAAATACAAAATTAAATTGCATGGTAATTTTAGCTAAAGAAAAAATAGACAAATATAAATTTGATTAATTAACTTATAAATATTTTGTCACATTCACAACCAAAATGCCACCCTTTAGGGTGGCATTTTGGTTGTGAATGTCAATTTGCCACCCCGGACAAATGTCCCGCCACTAGATGGGACATTGTCTTTGTATACAATTTCTATTAGTATCAAATTATTTGAACTTAATATTTTATTGTTTAATGTAAACTTTTGCAAGCTTTACAATTAGTATAAACTTTTAAAAATTTTTACAATTTTTATTTTACTGTTTTTTTTTTATGTTTTGTATAATATTTGTTAAGCCATCTTGAAATATACATTTATTCTACCATTAATTGAGACTACCATTAATCTTAATTTTTCTTAAAATTACATAAGTGTGTGAAAATAAGTTACATGTTTTACTAATTATTAACTAAATTAGTTATTTAATTGAGGTCACCAAAACAAATTTTCCAGGCTGAACAATTTTGATATAGTACCATTTATTGAGTAATTTAATAAATTTTGATGGTTATTGGATTATTTGATCCTTTTTATAATAAACATTCTAAAAATATTCAATACTCAATTATTTAAATCGAAACATAAGTAATAACTGTGCCAAGTATGGCTTTTATAGCTTCTACTATTTAGAAGATTACTTAACACAAACAAACACAAATATACAAACAATGGAAAATACAATACATAAATAGTCCTTGACTTATGATGGAATTTGATTTTGAACTCTGCCATTGTAACAATATGTATGAATGATCAGAAGCTCAAAATGCCCAAAATTTATGGATTTCTCACTTCTAATGTTTATTAGGACAATATACATTATCTTAATAAAACATAAAGAACACAAAACTACAAGGATTAGATACAAAAAAGGATGCTTTTTGTATATCCTATCATTGAGTCAGAGACTAGAACCCACTGAATTGCATTGATCAATCATAGAAAATTAATGGATTTTATCTCCATCATAGGTATGAGCCTATATAAGATTTTATTTATCCATTATAAACAAACAGTTGCATTTAATTTTGCTTTTTTGTTTGTTTTTAACAAAAATGATTGAAAATAATGTCTTGTGTTTTATTATATTATTAGTTTAATTAATATTATTATTGTTATTATTTATTTGAAAATATCCTGTTATTTTTTATAATAAAAATGTTTGTATTCTATTTTTATAAATTATTTTATATCTATCCTTTGATGAACATAAAAATTTATAAAAAATAAAAATTTATTCAGTAGAGAGGACTTCTTAAAAATTATAGCTTGAGATTATCATTGCTTTAAATTTGGCCTGCCTGTCAGGTATGGGTAGGTCTTAAGACACTGGAATGCCTTGCTGCTTTGTAACTGCTGATTGGAAAGTGGCCTAAAGTTATACAATAAAACTGTTGCTTGCTTATAGTGCTTAGTTTTTTGAATTTGTTATACGAGGATGTAACAGTAATGCTATTTACTATTCTTTTAGAAAACAAGTCTTAGAAAACGGTGTAAAAAAGGAAAGGCTAAAAATTTCTCCAAAAATTGATACTTGCATGGTTTAGCAATTTTATAAAAGTATTCTTTGCAAGAAAACATTTATTACAATAATTCACTATAAGCATTAATCAAAAACAAATGACATAGTAAGATATTATATGTTTCATCAGAAAATGAAGAAAAGATAAAATAATTTAAATGCAATAAAAATGCCATTTCATAATCTCATAGAAAACTAAATGTCACTATTTGTCTACTGGATGGCTGAATTATAAAATGTTAATTTACAACTTAGATATTTGGATTCCAGCCTACATCAAACTTTTTTCTGATTGGATTTGCCTCTGAATCTATAAACCTCGTTCATTATTTTATGACCAAGCTGATCATAACATTGGTTATATTAGTCAAGTGAATATACGTTCTGTTTCAATCATAGAGATCTGGAATCAAATCTGTTTCCCATTTTAAATCAATATTTGAGGGATCTGTGTAGTATAAAAACAAGGCAGATATTGATATAGGCACTATTATATTCCTCACATTAAAAGGCATGCTTTAATCTGGTTTTAAAATATTTGCTCATTATAAATTTCTCATAAAACTCATAAATCAAACTTTTGGTATAAATTATATATTCTTGTAAAATCGAGATCTCTTATGTTAGAACTTCATAAACTGTTGTTGATCTGTAATTCATTATAGCATTTGGAATCCATTGGATTTTTGTGTCCAATTTTAACATTGATATGATAAGTGCATTATGCCATGATATCAGCCATAATGAGTGATATCACATTGTCATGATAATGACGATGTGATATCACTCATTGTTACATCATCATGATACTACACAACAATAACATTTGTGACATCATCTTTTTTTTAATGTCACAATGACATCATATTGGTATGAATGTGACATCATCTTCAATTTAAATAAATTCTCTGATTCTCATATTTTCATTGCAACTCCAAAATATTCCCTGGTGTAATCTTAACCCAGGATAGCCCATGTTATTGTGATATCATGGAAAGTTACTATCCAAAGTTTGATCCTGATACAATGGCAGATTTATGGTTTGTGGTGCTCTTCATTCAGCCCTTGTGATTCTGTAAATATATTTGAATTTTTAATAGTGTTTTAATATTGATAATGAAGTAGGATTTTATAAGATTTTAAAAAGTATCTTCTAAATAAAGATGAGAATTTTTAAAATTTGATAAAATCTAATTTATCATTTGATTTTTAGCATTTGAATAAATATTATTTTAATACTTCTGTTTCAATCTCTACCATCTTCAGAATTACATATTATTCTAATCAGTACTTCAATAGGAACATTTCACTTAAAAAATTTATTACATTAAACATATATGATACAGTAACATTTCTTGTCAATTAATACCCTCAACAGCTGTATGAAATTATTTTACAGTTGACAAGGGATATAATTGACCAAAAACATTATTGTATCATTCATGTTTAATATAATGAATTTTTTAAGTGAAATATTCATACCAAAGTGTTGATTAGAATAATATATTATTTGAATATTGAATATTATTTGAAAAGTTATTTTATAATAAAATAATAAATTTTATTCATTAAGTATTATAGATTTGATGAAATAAAAAAATTAGTTTTACCAGAAGATTATGATAATTTACTAAATGCTATTTGAGAAAATTTTCAATCATTATATCCATTGGAAAATTGACCATAGTTTTCTCTCTGAGGAATTCAACAAAGAAATTTGCCAGAATATCAAAATATTCTGGCAAATTTTATTATAAATTGAATAAAAGATCAAAGTAAATAAGTAATGCATTATATTAAAACTTAATTATTATAATGGCATTTCCTTTTTTATATAATTATTTATTCAGAGAGTTAGCTAAGTAAATTGATGTTGGTGATCAAATTGTATGGTAAGCTAACTATTTTTTCTTAGTATTTTTGGGGATTTGTGCAATCCTCCTCAGAAGAAACTTTTGCATCCTTTCAAGCAAGATTATGCATTCATTAATGATTCCTAATGTACTTGAATTCCTTTTTATTTAGATAATTTAGAAATAGAGCAATCCCCTGCTTTTAACACTTTCTTCCTTTATACTTCATAAATATGGTCTGCTACTTTAGTCTTGAATGCAAGAAGCAGAATTCCTATTAATTCTCTTAAACTGAAAAACAGTTGTTAATTTTTCTGTTTCAAAATATAATAGATATCCTAATAAATACTTTAATTTATAATTTCTATTTTTATTTTTCTGTCTCCATGTAGACATAGCTCATTTATCTTTGCTTAGCAGTAATCCACAATATTTCTTACTCCTTTTGTTGTCCTTTTCTTTGTTTACAGTTTTTCCCACTTGTGCCATCATCACTTGATTTTATAGAATCCCTTCCACTCATTTTTCAGTTTAATCCTGGAGAGAAAATACCCTAAAGAATCAGAATCCTAATAAAAAACAAAAAATGATCAATATTGATGATAGTATTGCCTGGAGCCTTACATAGGAACAAGATTGGAATTTTAAGTTAAAAAAATAAAATACACAAAAAATATTTATATCATATCTGTCTACTTAGAAATCTGAGCCATTGTTTGGATGCCCTACCTCTATGTGCATTGCATACATATAATATTTATAAATCTATTTCCCAATAGATAACACAGTGTGGGAGCTTATGCAAAAGACGACATACACAATATATTTTATATATATAGATTTGAATAATTTCTAATTAACTATTAACCTGGACACAGTGTAGTTGAAATGAAGCAACGTCACAGTGTAGTTGATTTCTAAGACACTCCAAATAATCACTCAGTTCATTAAAAACAACTTTTTTACTCCTCCAGAAATACTGATTTTATTCATTCCTATATCTGTTTTCTATCAAATAAAACAATTCTGATACAGTTATGTTTATTTGTTGAGTTTTTATTGAATTTAATGTAATCCAATCTGATTTTATTATGTAAACAAAGTATCATATTTCAAAATCATAACAAATATTTTGTTAGTCAATCTCTATAATCTTATTGTTTTTCTGACACTAGATGGTGTATTCTAGATAGCTGAGAAGCCAAAAATCATATCCACGTTTTTTGCTAATGTGGCATGTCATTGAATTTAGGAAAAACTATAATTGCATTATTATGTAAACAAACCATGAACTAAATTTGAATTTCTATATTTCAAAATCCCTTAAATATTTAAAAAATTTTTTAATACTAATATATAAAGGAATATGTTTTATTGTTAGCAAATGAAAAATTATGATCTTTCCTATCAAATTTAATATTTTATTAATTTTTTTCTAATATGATGCATAATATGCATATGAGATATAATTTTAACTTAAAATTATATTGTGGAATAATTATTAAATTAAATCAAAGTGTTATTTTCTCATTACATAAAACTATATTCTATAACATTTTAAGCAAAATATATTTTATATTTTCAGGAATGGTTCTGGGATGGCTGATTTTTAGCAAAATTTAGTTTTTGATTACTTTATATATTTAATAGAAATCTGCCTAATTTCTTTCATTTCTTAATCAATATAGGGCATTTTACCAAAATATATTCATAACACTGATATATGAATGAAATATTTTTTAAAAAACTTGATAATGTAAAATGTGAGCATGTTCAAAAAAAACTTTAAGAAAAAATTAAATAGAGAAAATAAAAATATATTTCAACAAACAGCCATATATTATTCTACCTTATAAGATGAAAACAGCAAGTTTAAAAAAATATATTAAATATAAAGAAAAAATCTTTGTCGGAAAAAATCATCAAACAAGTGTAGTTGGTATCTGAGAGACTCTATTGAATTTTTTTTTCTGAAACCATAAGTGCAATGCAAAATATGCTTATTACAATTGAATCTAATTTGGAAAATAAAGAATTTTTGAAAATTTTTGCATATCCTTGAAAATTTTTACATAGTACAATAAGTAATGTGGATCCCTCATACTCCAACTGCACCATGCCAGGTTAAAAGTATCCACAAAAAATAACTGATATAAAATGCAACAAAACTAAATTAAACTAAAGAAAGAAATATACTATACAAATTACAAAATGAAGAGAGACTCCTTTTAGTAAAACTGCAATTACCATTCTTATTTTGTAAATGAATTTAAAAAGAATAAAATTAATAATAATTAAATTAATGTAAGTTAAAAATCTATGCTATTATGATAAGAATAATATAAAGTGTAACTCCAAAATGAAAATATTATTTATATAGTAGCTGAATTTTCATCTCTTAAATATTATTAAAATACTAAATTAGGAAATATTAAAATGAAGTAATTTTTGCAGTTCCAAAAATCCTATATAAACAAGTTTCTGAAATTATTAAGTCTGAAAATATCTAAATTGAGAAATTATAATTCAGAATTTCATTCTATTTGTATTTATCTATTATTTTTTATGAAGTAAAATTTTACAATTGCATTATCATTATCTTAATTTAATTAAAATAATTTTCATTGTGTATTTGTAAATATGGATTATTTATCAGTAATACTTTGGTAGAGTAATCAAATATTTGAGAATCATAATCAACCAAAAACGTTATTTTATTATACATGTTTAATGTAATAAATTTTTTTAAATGAAATGTTCCTACCAAAATGCTGATTAGAATAATATGATATTTCTCTCTACCATTCTGAAGATGGTAGAGAGAAATATCAAATATTTTGTTAGTTTTAAATTGAGAACAATAAAGTTTTGTACTAATTAATTATAACTGCTATAATATTAATTTAATTCTATTTCTTTTAATGGTACAGAAATAAATTTTTTAGATATCATAACAAATTTTGATGAAATCTGAATATTTTACAAACATTTCTCTAGTAAACATCTACACAAAACATCCAAGTAATAAACTTTCCACATATGTCATCATGTCATTTTATTTAAAAATTTTAGAAAAATTTTAAATATTACAATAGTGAAAAGGCCTATTAAGAAATGCATTTCAAAATTACATATGATAGTTGTTTAACATATTACTGTATATATGGTATTTCAAAACTGAGAAGTTTTCATCGAAAATCCACATGTTATCATCAGATATTTATATCAAATATCTGAAATAAAATACATTTAAAATTTAGTCCAATCAATAAAATATCAGCATATTACCATAATATAATGTATACAGTATAGTATTATATAATATGTAGGTCTGGTATATTAGTAATTTTAAAGTTACGAACTTTTACAAACAAGACTTATGAATGCATTATATTGTAATCAAAGGATCATAATCTATAAATATTACTGTGAATAAATTTTTCTTTTTATTAAACAAATTTATAGATTTTTATTTTTTTTAAAATGAGAAAAATTAATATAGTAAATACAGTTAATATAATCATCATTTACTATATTCATGTTTTTGCAGAATTATTATTTTAATGTTTATCTTCAAGAATATATTTGCAATACTGCCATACTATTTACAGAATTACTAGTTATTAAAATCTGGTTAATAATTTTTTCTAAAGTACACTTCCTTGACTTATATAAAACTTAAATTATTAAGAATATTAAATAACTCAAATTGTCTTTAAGCTGAATTTATGTAAATTATTGTGTAATTAGCATGATAAAAATTAAATCAGTTAATATATAATAACCAATATAATATGATATATATGCATAACATATTAGAATGTTACTAATAATAATAATAATATATTTATCATATTACTACAAATAGCTCACTATCAATAATAATGATAATTCTTGTTATAGCATATTGTAACCATCTCTGTCACACTATTTAAAAGGTTACAATATAGATGCTCCTCGAGTTATGAACATTTGTGCTTACAAAAACAAAATTTTATTTTCAAATTTCAAAATCTTTCAAGAATTTTAAATATTATGAAAACAGAATGTTGTAACAACTAATATAATATAAAACTACACAGTAATTTAATATATTACAGTAATATTTCAAGATAATAAAAATTACTCAAAAAACTCTCATTTTATAATTGGAACTTTGTATTCAAATCTGTGAAATAAGAAACTTCTAATTGGTCCAGTTTTGAAATATATTGCAAAACACACTATATAAAGTTATCTCAGTATTTTTGAGGGCTAAATAATAATATTTAAGTTAAGAACAAAACTTGCATACAAATTAAGTTCATAACTTGAGGAGTGCCTATACTGTGCTATACAAGCAGTCCCTGACTTTAATTAAATCAAATACTTCCAGTCTAATTAACCCATAGTGTAATAATTCTGAATTAAATTTTAATGATTAATTTTCAAATCAAGGTTATGATGCTACCAGTCTCTGACTTACTAGGGTACTTACTAGTTAATTTGGCTTGGAATATTTAATTCTTGACTTATATGAATGGATTATTCCATGAAATATTATGTAAATCAAAACATATGTACGTTTAAGCATACTTTATACAGTATTAGTTGTAAACATTAAACATTAAAAATAATAATTATATTAAAGAATAAGCACATAAGTCATATGGTAAAGCAGTCTCTTACCATCTTGGGATTCAATTCAGAGTCCAACATCTCTAGTTTTTTCAGGAGGGGTTCAGGATTAGATTTCATTCATTAACTAACATTAATTTTACATAAGTACAAATTTATGTATGTCAGATCTACATAAATCAGGAATTACCTGTACAGTATATTAAATTATAATCAGTGATGCATTATGGCTTCATGGGGCCCCAGGCAAATCTGAATTTGGGGGCCCCATGTATAATGTTGAAATTTTTTCAGGGAAAATTCCACGCTTTTGGTATACTCTTATCCATGCAAATAATTATAAAACAAAAATATTATATGTTATTGATTTATTGATACTATTTGGATTTATTGATCCACTATTTGTTTTTGGTCCACTATTGAGAATATTGATTTCGAAACTTTGGAGCTCCTGTCGATGAAGGCCCTAGGCAATTGCCCTTTTTGCCCATAGGATAATGTGCCACTGATTATAATGATAATTTAAAAGAGATTTCAGATGCTTGAATTTTTTACATAAGTTGAGGTGTATCTATAAAATAAAAAAAATATTCAGTTCTTAGCACATTTTTACTAAAAAAAAGTGCTAAGAACTAAACATTTTTGAATAAAGAAGTAGGTGAACTTTTCTAATTACAAAATTTATATAAAAAAAAAAAAAAACCTATAGCAACTAATCTGGAATCCAAAAAAGAGATATTGATAAATATAAACTTACTGTTTTTATGTTGTTAATATAATCAGTTCAAATATAAAAATATTTGAATTGATTATATTAACAAATAACTCACCTTTTATCCATGTCTTCCAAGAGGCAACCAATGGATGTCCTGTATCCCTTCTTTTCTTCTAAAGGCTTGCCATATTTCAACGGCAAAATCCTTTCCTTGTTTACTTGCATTTTCTTACATTATTCATTTTTCAAGTGGATTCTGAATAGTCTTGCATCTCTTCTGTATAAAGATAAATAAATTGACTATTATGTTTAAAATTATTTTATAAATTAAACATGATGATGATAAAAAAAATTATATTGTTTAATCTTAATGCTTATTAAAGTGGCAAGAAAAACATATATTTATTATAAAGTTTAAAGGAAATGGCTGCTAATTGGTTATTTAGAAATAGAATTAATTTTAAATTTCATTGATACAACCACCTCTTTGCAATTATGTTTTATTAATTTATTTTCATAAAATGCAATACAATATTATTATTATAAAATGTTTATCAATAGATATTATTATATATCATCAAAAGTTTTTGAAACTGAAGAATTTTATATCAGTAGTTATCACATGACAGGATATTTGCTTATAAAAGATAACATAACCTTTTAATATACATTTGTAATCATTTGTATTTGTTTATGGACACTCACTCTTGACAATATTTAAAAATGTTGAAACAAATATTTTAGCTTTAATACCATTTAATTTAATGTCATCTGGCAAATATTAAGAGCTTATTAATAGAAATCCATTAAGTTCATTATTTTATGCCTTGTTTTATTAATATCAAATTTGAATAAAAAAATTTTTTCTTCCAAGAATGAAATATAAAAATTTAATTTCAAACATAAAAGTTGGATTTAAATGTAATTACATTTAAATCCAACTTTCATGTTTTTATTATTCCCTTAGCACAAGTTTTAGTGCATAAACCAATCCATTCAATATTTTTAATATCTGAAGATTAATTATATATGTGCAGGGTTGAATTATCCACTAGACACAGTAGGCATGTTATTAGGAACTCTCAACAATAGAGGGTCTCAATAGCAAGTTAAAATTATTGAACAGCTTTATAATTTATTTTGAAAATTTTTTGTGCCTATAGACCCCAAATACTTTTAATATGACTCTATATACAGTTGGGCCTCCATATATCGAACTTCTATATATAAAAATTCTCCATATATCAAAGTTTTTTGTTAGTCCTGTGAAATTTTCATTGAAATTTGTTTCTATGTATCAAAAAAAATTTCTGTATATCGAAATTTTTAATTTCAGAGGCAAGGGAAAAGGATAAGGTAAGGAGTCTAGATTGGGTCTGGCTAGAAAAAGCCGACAAATAAACAAAATGGATGTGTCAATTTGTACTGTAGAGGGGGTTAGTGTAAAATTCTAGGGCTTGTTTCAGTTTCAGTTTTGTATGCTGCTTGTGTTAATTGGCTTAAAACCAAAACTGAACCGAGAGATTTTAGTTAATCTTTGTTCAGTTCTACTAAAATGTTTACCATGTCAAAGAGAAAGTCATTGAGTGTCGTGGAAAAAGTGAAATTGCTAAAAGATGTGGACTATGGAGTGAGAAAAAAGATGTTGCGCAGAAATTCGGGATTCCACAAAAACTACTATAAGTTAGTGCAAATATATTAAATATACATAAAGTATTCATTATGTGCAAATATGTCAGTTTACAAAATTTAAATATTTATATTATTTAATTTATTTATGTTTTTATATTGTTTGTTGATCTTCATATTCTGTCTTTATTGAGTATCATATTACTGGTAAGATAGATATCATGCAATGTTATGACAATACTGTTTTATATAACATTGCATAGTGTAATCAGCATAGACCATCTAACATTGGGAATTTTTGATTTAGAATTTTTGTTAAAAAATTATTTTCCCAACTTATACAAAATTTATATTAAACGAAAAACTTCAATCCTAATTATTTGCTTAAATTTAGGAAATACTTGCATTTTTAAGTATTATATTAGTGGCAGATTTATAGTTATGTTCAGTTTATGCAATATTAGAGCTGCAAGTAAACAAAGACTCTCAGATTTCAAGCAAATTCACACACACACATGCACAAACAATATAAAATATCTATTATTTTTTTATGATTTAAAATTTCATTTTGCATAAGACCCCAAGCAACATCCCTATAAATGTTTAGCATTATTATTTTGACCATGTTTCTTTATTTTGTATTCAAGGTTATATTTAAGAATGATTGAGATGTTTTGTAATAATAAATGACTAGAGATGCTAGAATTAAGTAATGCTGACAAAAATGGGAAGAACTATAAACAAAAGAAATTAGAAAAAGCAACAAAAAATATGCAGACATACTGCTAAAGAAAATGAAGGGGATGAGTTAGCCATCTCTTTCCTTTGCCTTAGTTCAATATAAGTAATAAATGCAAATACAGTGATAGAAAAAGAAATGAAATTATAATTCAAGGGTATTTATTAGAATATCTACTATATTTAGGGATAATGGAAAAGTTAAAAATTATTTCTTAGTTTAGAATAAAAAGAGAATTAATAGAAATTCTACTTGTTGCATTCAAAGTAGTAGACCAAATTTGCAGTAAAGAAGGAAAGCAATAAAAGAAATTATAAAAAATTTCTTTATTTCTATGCTTTCTTTAAGTAACAAGGAATTGAAGCAAAATTAAAAAGTATGATTTCTATGCCCTTACAATTATCCACCAAGAAGGATCATGCACAATTTCCTTAAAATTCTAAGAAAACAACTATAAGTTTACCATAAACTTTATCATCAATATCAATTTGCTTAAGTTTAGTTTTAGTTAAGCTGCATATCATATATGGGAGTAACCAGATACACTATATCCCATGTATGATTTTTAGAGTCCATCACAAACTGGCTAATACCTATAACAGGGTCAAATGGAAAGTGGAAGGATGGGTTCAATGGGTTGGACTTGGACTCTCCTGAAAAACTAGAAGTATGGAATCTGGATCTCCAAGATTGTAAGTGATTGCTTTACTATGTGGCCATCTGGCTGACATCAATTTATTTAGAAATATTTTGTATAATTATAAAAAAAGAAAACTCCATTATAGTAATTTAGTATTAATATTATATATTATTTATTCACTTTAATAATTTATTTGATTTATTTATAATTTTATTTTATTGATTTTCCAAATTTTATTATTAAGTTTAAACTTAAAATTATAAACTGGTTAAAAATGAATGCTGCAATATAGTGACACACAACTTTTATAATAGTTAAGTTCATCAGAATAACTGATGTTTAATTGTTCATTTTACAACTGATTTTATAATTTTATATTAATTTTTTATTGAATCAAATAATAATGAATATCTGTTAATCTAAAAATCTAATAAAACTAAAAAGTGGATATAATTTTTGCATGCTCCATATATACAAGAGAGGAATAAGAATTTACAATTGTCAAAAAACTCAGTAAATAATTCTTCCAAGAGAAAAACTATGATCAACTGATGGATCTAATTATATAGAATTTTTTCAACTGAATAAAATTGTTGTTGACTAAGTGCCTTATACTAAGAGTAATTAAAAACTGGAAAAATTTTCACAAGATTAAGATTCACCAAATCAGTCATGCCATGTTCCCATTATGTCTTTGATCAGTATAGCATGTAGGATTCACTATATTTATTTCAAACAAAGATCATTATCTTACTTATTATTTATTTATTTTTTTAAATATCTGTATATATATATAACTGTAAATTAATTAATATTGAACATATACAATCAAAAATATATAAAGCATCATATTGTGTTCTCTTTGTGTTAGTAACATGCCTTATGCTAGTAGCTGGATGTGTCATATTTATTTCTAAAAAAGTATATTTTCTTTTCAATTATATTATTAAATAATATAATTGAAAAGAAAAAAAAATGCCTTATTTAAATAAATTCAAAAATAATAATTTACCAAGTGCTTCACAAATAAGATTGGGAATGTGTAGATAAATGCTTTTTAACGAGGAAACATGGCTAGTACTAGTGCATGTATCATCATTTGATATTAAATAAAAATATAGCAATTTCTAATGAGTCTGATTGATAATTTGTGTGTTTTTAAATAATCCTGAATATTTAAAAAATATAGGATGGTTATTTTGTAGCTGATTCATAATATCAGATTTGTGCTTCTGACAATTATGTATGCACTGGTCAGTTTTCCATTCCCATTAGTTACAAAAAAATTTCTGTTGTATTTTAAT
>WUQG02448147.1:0-13101 GCA_011317285.2 Androctonus mauritanicus | reverse complement strand
TGTGGAAGGGCTTGTTTCGCCCCGTCACATAGTATTCTTCCAGAATGGAGTGTGGCGTCATCTGTTGACAAAAAAAAGTGACATCTTCGGAAAGTAGGAAATTTTAATTGTTACTAGAATTAAAATTTCTACTTCCGAAAAGAAGTGCTTCTGCTTGTTATAATTGTACACTTGCAGAAGTGATGAAACAATAAAAATTATTAAATTAATTTTTTTTCAAATAAACTGAATCTATGGTAAAATACAAATAAGAGAATACCGTATATTGAAAGATGTTTAGAAAATATTGATTTGAAGGATATGATTTCTTGAATTTTTTCATTGTATAGGGAGATAACAAAATAGATTTTCTTATTATATAATCCGTACCTATTCTGTTTTGTACTGAACTGATTTAATTTTGATTTCAAACTTTGATTTTTGATTATTTTAATTCTTACTATATTAATAAATTATTATTATATTTGTATTTAAGCTTAAAATACAATTTGTATTCAATATTCTATATATATACATGTTATACCTATTTTTATAAAAAATCTTTTAATTAAATATTAATTTTTCATAAACTTACAAATAGCTTCAATGCTTAGAAAATTAAAAATTCCAAAATTCCAAAATTAATAGTTGTATAGTCGAGATAAAAACGGATCAATTTTGTAAAATTTAAATGATCTATATAATGTTTTGGTCTAGCAATATTTTGCAACGTTCTGAAAGTGAGAACAAAGAAACGGAAAAAAGTAATTATATAAGGCCAATGTTGCAAAACATATCTAAAATCTTTTCCGATGACTAACATCATTCACGTACGATAGTTTCAGAAATATCAGCGTTTTAATGACCAACATTTTGTAATTAAGTCAAGTTGGTTCTTTAAAATTAATAGACATGGCTAATAAAAAAAAAGATCCAAAATATTTAATTTATTTACTCTCCAGAAATTATCGCAACATTCAATAGAACAGCGCGTTATATTTTATGTTGGATAAATCTCTTAACATCTTTATGGTGAAAAGAGACTTAACATGAAATTACATTGAATATTGTAATTATAATTTTTCATTTGGAGATATCTTTCTTATTATTATTTGAAATTATTGTTCACACAATTTTTAAATTATAAAAATTATTTTTAAAAAATTTTGTTTTTGGGCAGTTCTAATCACAAAAACTAGAAAACTGAATATTCAGTTTTAATAGAAGATTTCTTAGGTTTTTCTGAATTGTAATGGAAGGATCGTAATGGTGCACTTTATATTCGAAAGCATATTTAATGATTTAGTGATAATAATACTATATACCGAATTTTATGATTGAGAAGAATCGGGACAAGAATAATTAATTTAAATTTTCACTATGCTTCTATTTTTTTTTTTTTTTTTTTTTTTGCAAATTATGATTGATAAATTATTTAATATATTAAATTTCCAAAGAATTAAGGCGAATGTACGGATAGGTTGAAGCGTAGCAAATTTATATTGTAAAATAATACAATGGCAGAATAGAATCTGAGTAATGTTTCATTTTAAAATCAGTTTGTTATGCTTCAATCACACAAAAATCCAGTTCTATAGAGAAAAATTTAAGTCTACTTAAAATGAAACAAGAATAATTTATTTCGTTCTATTTTATAATAGATTTATGTAATTATTTTTAATTATTTATTTATGTTAAAAAGTATTTTAATTTTTAATATGGAAAATTACATTTTGAAACAAGAACTATCTAAAGATAAAAATGCTACTTTTTTCCAATAAATAAAGTTAACAGCTTAACATAACTTAAGTTGTTGATAGATTGCAAAGTATCTTGCATAATTTATATAAGAAGGATTGATTAATTCAAATTTTTTAATTCGAATTAGATATTTTACGTTCTCTTCATTTTGAATTAATGAGATTTTAATGTATTTTGATAAAATTGTGCACCTGTTTTTAACATGGTTTTTTTTTATTTGATCGAAGCATGAGAAATATAACAGCTACAGGCGTGTTTTGTTTATTTTTTTTATTTATTTATAGGAACATACCAATGAATTCATTCCTCCCAAATTTAGTCTTTCATCATTCAATTAATCGATATTTTAATTTCATAAATTATTCTGTTTATGTTCTGTTTAAATATTTATCTTATATTATTAACTTGATTTATTTTATTTCTTCTTATATAAACTAATCAAACTTTTCAATCTTTATACGTAGAACTAGATTAATGATGGATTTCAGTTTACAGAATATAAAAATCATTATAGTATAATAAAATTCAGCTTAGTTGATTGGTTGATATGAAGTTTTGCTCTTTTAATTATTTTTCTTGTAAGTGTCTGAGACTATAAGACGATATTCGCAAATTATGATTTACCAAAGAATTTATAAGTCATTCTGTAATTAATTTAGAGCAATTTTTACGAATGCTTCTATCAGTAGTCCAAATAAATCATATCTGATATATCGTAAGCTTCAAAATATATTATTATATCGAAGAATTCCTAAAGAAAACGAATAACATAATTAACATAATTTATCGCCAGCTGAGGCCTCCAAATCCAATAAGAACATCTAATCAGACAAAAACATTTTTGTCATTTAATCACTAATTTTTACCTTAAATTATAGTCACAAGATTATATATTATCCCAGATATGTTAAAAAATATTTTTATGCATTTATATTATCAAATTTGCGAGAAAGTCAAAATATTCTGTTATCTACATTTTTAACTATATTAGTTCATTCCGACTGTTCCGACTGTAATATATTAACCTATGATAAAATTTAAATAAAAAATATTTTTAAAGGCAAAAATAGATTTATATATTATACTAAAAATAAAGATATCTCAAATGGTTAAAATTATACGCGTTGATATTTTATCATCTGGCCAAAAGGCATAGTGTATGCATGATAGACTTCTGTATGGAAAATGTAGGATTAAATCTAAGTTTCTACTTTTTTGACTTATTTTGAAAAGGTCCGGGCTCAGCCGTCGATATCCATTCGTCATCTTCCTACCGTTTACTGTACCGATTTGGTCAGCCCAAAGTAAATTATAGAATGGAGCTCTCCACTTAATGACATCTGATTGGAAAGCGGGCTATTTAAACAATAAGAAAGATATCATTAAATTACATCAAGGAAAAGTTGGATTTTTATTCAGTAATCATAATTAATCTTAACAATTTCATCCTTTATAGCAGGGGTGCCCAACAAGTAGATCGCGAAGCCAATTTTGATCGATCGCGAGCGATCGATCAAAATTGAACTTAGAAACCGATTAGACTACATGATAAATAGAACACTAATTTAGGACCCTAGTTAGGGCGGCAGTAAGGGTGTTATGTTTACACTGCACTAGACCTGGACACATCTCCCTCTTCCCACTTAGACTACGCCTATAACAACAAGTCGATCGCGACACATTTTTAAGATAAAAAGTAGATCTTATGTACACAAAAGTTGGCCACTCCTGCTTTATAGCATTCGAGCATATATTAGATGATCAAAGAATCCATAAATATTTTTTAAAATTCTTCAAATTATGGAAACAATTCTGTAATATCATTTTATGAAAATGTAAACAAAATGTATATTTTTTAAGTATAAAGTAAAGTAATCTATGTCCATTAAAATGTAATCAAACCGATCAATCTTGCAATGCTGAAAAGATTGGATTTAATTATGATATACGAATTTGATGTAGAATAAGAGAGTATCCCTTCATAATTAAAGCAAGATTTCTCATTCAGGGAATGAAAATTCTTTTGGACCATTTTGGTCCAAAAAAAGTGAAACTTGTGTCCTAGATTATTTTTTTAAACTGAAAACTTATGACTTAAGGAAATTATCAAAGACTTTGTTTGGAAATTATCATCAAGACTTTGTTCTGGTATTTTGGTTTTTCATTTAATTTTTTTTGTTGTTTGTTTTTGTCATTTGTTCAACTAATAACATACATAGCATCTCACACGCACATTATAACTGAAATGCATCAATATTATCAAGAATGCAAAGAACATAAAAAATTTTGTTTTTTTTTCCTAAATCGTGAAAAAATAAGTGCATGAATAAAGATAATTTTAATACACATCTGGAATAACTCTACAAGTCTGTAATTACAATTCTGATCCTATCTCGAATGGATAAAAAGCAATTGAACGACCTCCAAATAAAAAATCGGTTTTGATCAGATATGGCCTTATCGGATTTTTAATATAAAATTGTTTTACGCTGTTTTCCATCTTCGCAGATACTTAGCTGCAGGCCTTTTCTCTTTTCATTATGTGCTGGCCACATTCCAGTGATTAAACTCTGCCAATGAAGTGAAGGATATGGCCAAGCCCTGAAATACTCTTTGTAAGTGATAAACTTCAGAATCAAAGACAGTTTCTTCCAATAAGATCCAAAATTTTATATAACCATTGCTCTCTTATTGAATTAAACAGCCTTATTTGGAATATCGAAAATATAAGATGGCTTATATATGAATTCCTTTGGAAGCAGCATTGCCTTTCGAATTATGTTTATATATATATAAATTATTATTTTATGATATTTTCCATCTTGGCAAATACAGAATGGCAGACATACTACAAGCTAGCCAAATGGTATAATAAAAATGGCCAGAAAAGTGAATCCGATCAACTCGATCATGGGCTAGCCCTTGTTTGGGCTGTAAAATAACCATCTCATATACGGTATATCTTTTTGTAAGATTTGGAGGCTTAATTAAATTAACCCGATCAATCAATCAAAGCGATAAAAATTGAAAATGAAATAGACTGAGACTGAATATCTCTGAAAATCTTTTTCAGCAATGGATCTTTTAGACAAAAAGCTTTTATTGACTCACCGTATTCTGTATTCAATGATAAAGTTTGATTCTCTTTCAGTCCCAAATTGAAAGATTAAACTAAATATGGAATTGTTCAATCACAGTGACTTTTTAATCATCTTTCTGGTAAATATACATTCCCAGCATCTGCGATGTGATTATATTTTTCTATTTATTAATTTATAAAGAAATTAGTAAAAAATTCCAAATCGTGCACTATTCAAAAATTTCTAAACTATTTAGCATTTATTTTCACCATCTTTTCTTCCAGAAAAGCTGCATTTTCAGTTTTAAAAGCTGTTTGTAAAAATTGATTCAAAATATATTCTATAAACAGGTTTCAGAAAATAAATTTATCCGGTTTTCATCTTGCTTAATATTCTTTCTAAAGAGATTTTTCCAATATTTGAATTGAATTTACATAATATGATATCAAAATTTAGATAATATTCATAAATGATAACTTTTTATGAAAATTTTTCTCCGTCTTCAATTTAATGTAAATTTATTAAATAGATATGCCAGAATCTTGTTTCTTAAACTACTGTATAAAGTAAAAAATGACGTGTGTATTCATTTAACCTATCTATTCGTTCATCCTCATAAAGATGTATCGAGAACAAAACATCAAAACATCGCAAAAAATTTAAATTTTAAACGATCATTCCTTATTATCTAAAATATATGCCTATTAATTTTGATATACTAAAATTAATTCATGCATTTTATATCATGTGAGAGAATCCTTATAAAGCACTTTATTACATCTAACTTACAGCATTTTAAGCTGGGACCATTATAATCGAATGTTGTTACTTGCCAAATTCATGATAGGAATCGATTGTAGCATCAACTTATTGTTTTGCAAATTTCTAATTATTTTATTATTAAATATTTTACATAGCTTATATTACATTCGCTAATACTATCAATTTAAGTTCCGATATATATAATTTAAAAGCAGTTTGAATTGAATAGACGTAAACTTTGTTATATTACAGATTATCTTTTAAATAAAAGAGTAAATAAATTCATATCTGTAATTTGTAATATATACAGGGTGGAGAAAAACTTCGTCGTAAAATTTTGTGTACTGATAAGTGACCTCGAAACAAGTCGAAAATGTCTAATGAATACATGGTCTAAGTGGCATCGTTTTGAATTATAACCCTTTAAAGCTAGCCAATCACCATCGAGTACACAAAGCATCACATTGCGTCGCTCTCCTATTTACTACCGGATTAGTAAGAAGACTAGTGACACAATGTGACGCTTTGTGTATTCGATGGTAATTAGTTAGCCTTAAAGGGTCATAACTCGAAAACGATTATATATTTAGACTATATATTCCTTAGGCATTTTCGACTTGTTTCGAGGTCCTCTATCAGTACACAAAATCCTACGACGAAGTTTTTCTTCATCCTGTATATAAGTTATATATAATTTAAATATTATTAGCAAAGAAACTTTTATAATAATTAGATGTTAACATTAAGCAAAATATAAAGTATAAAATTTGAGCGATTCCAAATTTTCAAATGCGAATATTCACTATACTCTATATAATTGCATATTCGATTCATCAAATTTTCATTTGTTTAACTTATACTGTGCAAAACTATAAACAAGATAATATACAGTGAATACTTGTAACAATATAAATCAAATACATGGTTACAAGAATATCTTTAAGTAAAGATAGGGCGTTCCTAATAATCTGACATATGCCATTTTGTATAGTCATTTTTTATCTGTTTTTTCTATTTTCAAACTTTACCTATTTATACTATTTTTATCTATTTTTACAACCAAGTTATGTTAGTTTTAGGTAAGCCGCCATATCACATATGGGATATTTATATCTGACTAGACGATAGTTTTAGAGCCCATCATAGGCTGATCAATATCTATGATAGGGTCAAACGGTAAGTTGGGATTTTCAGCCAGAAGATTTCATCTTCTTAAGGTAATTTCTTTGCGAACAACTTCTTTATTTGCAAAACAGATTTTTTCCAAATGCATCTAATGAAAAAAATAAACTTTTGGTACATCTATTTAATGAATACAAATTAAACTGACGATGGAAAATAATTTTCTCGTGGATAAAAAAAAATAACTTTCTTTAATTAAAGTTACAAAAATATATATACAGTAAACTCTCTCTTATCCAGTCTCTCTAACTGTCCGCACTTTCGTCGAGATATGAACTGAGATGATACAAAAAAAAGTCATTCTGAAGAAAAAAACGGGTGAAATTGCGATAAAATATAAGCTATCGAACAGCAAGATAAATCTACTATTGATATAATACGATTTATTTTGTTTTTATCTAGAAAATCGAAAGTCTTCAAATATCTAATTTGCAGTTTAAAGATGCACAAGACAAACTTTTCGCTTTGGATTTTAAAATTAAAAGAATCTTTCTATAAATAATATAGACTATATATGAAGGGAAATGATAATTATTCTGAAGATAAATGAAGAATTTGAATTAAATTATAATAAAATACTTCAGAAATTAAATAAAATATAAAAACTGAAGTGTCTCAATTCACAGATTTAAAACTTTTTATATTTTGGAAAATAAAAAAAAATATGCTTTATTAAATTATATGCTTACATATTATTAGGAATAATTTTATGATTATAACAAATCAAATTATAAATAAATATCAATAAAAAACAATTTCCATATTAGTAAATCATGAAATCATGTTCTTATTTTCTGTCGAAGTATCATCATATAATATCAACTTTGTAAATGTTTAACATTAAAAAATAAAATTAAAATAGCATTATACATTTGGAAATAATAATTCTAGTATCGTAATTTTATGTATTCATATGGTTTAGCCTATATATTTATTTATCTTATGTATACTGTATATATAGATCGGATATAAATTTTTTATATGCAGAAATTTGACTGCATATAACTCTTCACTTTTTAAAATATAATATAATAATATAAATTGTTTAATTCTAAATTCTTGCAAAATAAGTTGATGAGACTATCTAATTTTTGATTTTCTTTAGATTTTTTGGAGATGAACCGCCACTCCTAAGGCAGTTTTTAAAGAAGCTTGGTTATGAAGTAAGTTATATCATAAACATTATGGTTCTTATTTTTTGTATTCTCATAGTTTATATTTATTTAATTCCCTTTTATCCAATAACAAATCTTTTTCTTTTTTTTAAGAAATATGCTCCACAATTCGAAATGGAAAAAATTGGTATTATGGAACTTCCATATCTAACAGAAGATAGATTACAGAAAATTGGTATACCTATGGGTCCACGTATGCGTATTTTGCAAGAAGCACAAATGTCATTTCGACAAGATCAGTTAAAAATTTATATTGTATAAATTAAGTTATAGCATTAGTTATTCTTTGGTACTTAGATGTCCAAATGTACATCTCAGAGTGATTTATTTTCTACTTAATTTTACATATAAGTGTATGTAATTTTGGAATTATATATATATATATTTACTTTTTATATATAAATTTATACCAAATATAAATTTGAAGTCTTAACTTATAAATTATTAATTTTAAATTATTATTCAAAATTGAAACAATCGAAAATCCTCACGCAATTTTTTGTATATCATACCTAAAAAGGATATTTTTGTAAAGTTTTTGTTAGCACAAAATTTTATAATAATTTAAGTACATAATACTGTATTTATATATTGCCATTTTATATTTTGTTTATTTTACGATCATTCAAGTACAATAATTTATTGCATATCGAACTCAAATGATTAGCTCTAAAATATTCTAACATAGCATTGTAATACTGAATGCTCTGCACGTACTTCCGTCCGACAGTGCTTAAAAAAAAAGATGAAACATTCAACATAATCGAGATATTATCTATATATTAATAAAAGTTTTAAATATTTACAATTGTTCAGTTAAAATCGGCAGATATTAAAATACGAATTAAATTTTTTTTCTCTCTTACAATTATTTCATCAGTTTTATTATAATTTTGCATAATTAACATTGTAAATTTTGTATTCATATTTATGAGATCTTAGAAATACAAACATTAAAAGTTAAAATTATTATATTTTCAAAAAATTTCAGTTTTTAACTTTTCTTACGGAATATAAAAATAATAAATTTGACTATAAAATAAGTAGTAGGCCTAACGTTGTGTTCACACATAATTGTAGTTAAAATCTGAAACGCAAAAATATCAATTGGAAGAATTTATCATCGGTTCATAAAGAAAAAATCAAATTATATTAAAAAGACTGATAAATATTTATACGAAATTTTTCATATTCTTGTAACTCTATTCAAAGAATATTAGTTCATTATACTGAATATAGAAGGAAACATTCAAAAACTATTGGATTATATTAAAAAATAAAACAACCCAACAATATCACCGATCATAACGTAACGGTAGACTAAATTTAATAAGATAGAACAATAATAGCGGAAAATAATTTTAAATAGGAAGTTTGTTTTAAAATTTCTTTATTTTTCCTTACACAAATATAATACATAGAAAGAATAGAAAGGAAAATAACATCCTCCTCCATTATATCTATAAACTTATATGAAAAGTAGTTACAATAGAAAATTTTCCTGAAGAAAATCATAAAATTTCTGTAATCTTATTAAATTGTAAGTAGAAAGATAACAAAATAATATCAAAAATATAAATTTTGTGTAAGTTTATATATCTTTTACATTTAAAAATGAAAAGAAATTTAGAATTATGATGTACACATTATGATATTTAGTATCGAAACAAACTCTTTTTCCACCCGGTTCCTTTCTTCTAGGATCGCTAGCAATAAAATATTTCTGCCTTATAATATTAAAAAGCATATTATTTAAGAAACCATTTATAAATAATGTTGCATTATTTCGAATTCTTTTTGACTCCCTCATCTTCGTTATTTTTAATCATACCAAGAATAATCTTCTGATTATGACGTCACAAATTTGAAGACCCTCCCTTCTAATTAAAATTTTTTCTCCAGATTTTACATAAAATTAAAAAACACATAAAACAATAGAAAATAGGAATTATTTTACACTATACTTTTTTACATACACAATGTATATATTCTTTAACGTTCAAATAAACCTTCAAACAACTAGATATAAATGTCTTAAGAACTAGCTACATTTTATAACAGATATAGGCCTATAGCTACATGTCCCATTACAATCTTTATTTTTCAGACAATTAAGTATAAACATTTTATATTTTATGTAGAAACATTTTTTTAGTCAGTGATGTAAAACTAGCCAATTTTATAGCGTGTCGTCATAATTTATATGACCCTTCTCTTCCTTACGTCATTTAAGGTCACAAATTTATTACACGACGTAATAAATTTGTGACCTTAAATAACGTAATTTATGAATGCTTCCTTAAAAACGTTTTTCATACTAATTTCAAATACTATACAGTATATATTTTGCGACATGGTACGATCATAGAACAACGAAGTTCTACGAAAACTGTTTAGAAAACTTATACTTCAGCTTTTTAAAATTTTAGCAATATGACATTAATCTTAAAAGGTTTGAATTGTTTATGAGAAGTTTCTCTCGTCATTATTATTTTACTTCATTTATCATTTTGTTATCGAAAATTTGCCAAAGGTCTCCTTTATAAATGATAAAAGATTAACTTCTGATTAGAAGAAAACCATGCTATTATCGACGCAATACAAATTAAGTCAAAATGGCTATTTTAACTATAAAAGAACTTCTTGACTTGAAAATGAAGTATCTTTGAATTTTTGTGTCAAACAGTTCAGCTCATTGCTGGAAAGACTTCTGTATCTTTGTTCTACACAAAGCATTTTTCTTAAAATTATTTTTTTAAGTAGAAAAAAAATATCCATTTAGAAAGGAATTACATTTTTTCCATTGAATATATCCCTCGATCAGTGCAAATTCAATCAGTGCGGTAAATTTTTGAAATGCATTAGCCGCACTGTGCAAGGTATTCCTGTATTTGGTTTTTCTACGTTTACGTTCACAATCTTGATTCCTAGTTAACATAAAAAAATCAATTTTTTTTTAATTTTTTATTATTTGTGCATTCTATAATAATCCCGATGATTCTGTTAGCTTTGCCTATTTTAGTAAATAGGCAAAGCTAAGAGAATTATTGGAATTAGGAAATTTTGACAAGATTGACTTACCAAACAATGAAACGGAGTTACGATATTTTCCACCCTAGAAAAAAGCTACTGTATCAAGTGGCCTGTACATTAAAAAAAATAAATAATTTCGCAGAACATTTCGTGGTTCGTACAAATTAGTATATTAAGATCACACTCTAATATGCAAATTTCACTTTTGGAAAAGATTTACAGAATAAGTAATGTTCTATGCTTGAAAAATATACTCAAATCACATTAATGTTAGCTATACGAATGTACACAAATTTTATCCAAATCTTCAAGCTTATCTTTCTAATTAATTTATCACAATATAATTTCGAATAACGCAAATTTTAGATTATTTATAGCGTAGAATGCAGTTTCGAATTAAAAATTAATCGTAGACAGTATTTCAGGTTATCCACAGTAATGACAATTGATTAAAAGTTATATAATAAGTCGGGGAATACGCTATATTGGTAATACTCCTGATACAAATAATACATTATTTTAATGGTAAAATAATTTAGTGAAAGTTGACAGACACTTTCGATTTCTTGCAATTATCTATTAATTTTCGCTTAAAAATCAGATGACTGGTAGCATCACGACGGTCAAAAGTTTATTATTATTTTTAATTGATTATTATTTAAAATCAAAATTGGGAAAGATTGATATGAGTTTGCGTCACGATTGCATACAACTTCTAAGATTCTGCGATCTTGATTGTTGCTAATATGTTTCATGCTAATTATTAATTTGAATTTTGGCAGTTCGATCGATATTCGGATAATAAACCGTATTGGATTTCCCTCCATTTTTCATTGTTTTAATGCTTATTTTTTAAACCCTTTCCATTCCAAAATTAAATAAAAGAGTATATTAATTAAGTTAATCCAATTACTTATCCGTTGTCTAACTCAATGGTCTCAAACTGGCGCTCGCAGGCTGAATCCAGCTCGCAAAGCAATTTTGTACGGCCAGCGAAGATGTTTTAGCCATTTATTTAAATACATGTTACAGTTGGAAAATTATTAGAATTTAATGTTAATAAAATAATGTAAAGTTTTAAAGCGTACTATATTCAATCTGCGTTGTGCTATTAGTAATTACTGTTACAATGAAATTACAAAATAAAAAAAAAAAGTAAAATATTTTGTAAAATATTTTACTTTGTATTTTACAAAGTAAAATATTTTTCTTTCATTGTAATTTTGTTTAAAAATACTCGGTCCTTCATTTCCTTTCGAATTGCGGATTCGGCCCGCTTGTAATTTGAGTTTGAGACCACTAGTCTAACTAACAATATAAGTAGTTTAATTGTCTGTCCGGAAACACGATAATTTGGAGAATCAAGTTTATTGAAAATGGTTAACATTGGATCAGTATTAATAACATAACAAAGGAATTCAAATCGGTAAACATTACTCAATTTGAATTTCATTCAAATTGGACAATATTTACTGATATGAGTACCATTTCGGGAACCTAGACTATTAAAATAATCGATATAGCATATTGTCTGTATAGCAAAACGAATGTTGTAGCATATTGTTTTCTAGTGTAGAACTACAGTATTTTTAAATGTTTTAGTATTTCAGAGCAAATAAAATCTATCTTATAGGGGAAGGTAGGGCAAGCGGTCATAACGGAGATACTGAGTACCTCTATATCTCCGTTATGACCGTTGCAATCTAACAACGAACTCACAAATTATCTCTAAACCATGATTATGCCAGTAGGAACTGAACTGGAGAAGACAGTACACGCTACTTGGCTTGCTAAAATTTTTTAAAGTTTTTTGCTGAAATATTTCGATTTTGTGATTAAATATAGATAAACCATTTTGTTGTGCCATATACACGAAGAGGCATTATCAATAAGTATACTTCTGTATTCATTAACTTTTAAAAAATATTTTAATATATTAATCAATATTTTATCGCATCACGGAATGTAGATATGCCATTTTTATTAAAAAATATCGTGAGGGCAAAACCGGGTGGGTATGGGCAAAATCGGGTAGTACCTTATGGTTAGGTAACGCTTGCCCGAATGTCACTTGCCCGATCCCCAGTTGCTCGAATCTTACTTGCCTGATTCCCACTTGCCCGAATCCC
>WUQG02448136.1:0-13103 GCA_011317285.2 Androctonus mauritanicus | reverse complement strand
TTTTTTTAATACATTGATTTTCATTACTTTGGCCATTATAAAATAAATATATTTTGTAAAAGTATGATAAATCTCGCAGGCCGGAAAAATGTTCAAGGTGGGCCGCATGCGGCCCGCGGGCCGCGGGTTGGCCACCCCTGATTTAAGGTTTGGTTAAAAATTAATACGAGTAAATCAGTAGTAAAAATAAAAACAATTTTTTCATGAAGTCAAAAAAAAAAATCAGACTTTTCATAAGATGGCATATACAAAGTCAGGTTACTGACTAGCCTTTTCAGATGTATTATCAGAAACCTTATTTAACCAATTTTTTCACTTATCTAAACCACTTTTCCTGGATAATTAAGATTTCACAGAAGTTTATTGCATTATAAATACAAAGAAATAATTTGGTTCTGTCAGGTTGTAAATATCTTAAAAGATATTTGATTTTGAAGAATTAAAATTATTAGAATTATTGTTTTTATCATCAAATATATAAAAGATGACTTCCTAAAAGATACAGTTAAAATTGATAATATATGAAATAAAGAATTTGTATTTAAATAGCTAGTGAGAGATTTCTCAATTTAATTATGATATTAATTATAATAAATACAATATAGAACTTTAGTTACATCTTAATCTTAAATAACTGTTTTTTTATAACTTTTAAAATATTTAAAAATTGCTTTATTATTTTTTAAATAAAACTACTATTATATTTTAAACATGTAAATTTAGTTTTTTTTTTTTTTCAGTTTGTATTTTCATTGTGTTTGACAAAAGGAATTCATTTAGATAAATAAAAACTATACAAAAATATTTTCAAAAAATCAGATTGCCTATCTATTTACTGGAAAGTGAATAATTAAAAATTAATGTTAAAATTAGTGCCCCTTTTTTTCTTATTAATTTATTCAATAAATATTTATATATTAGAAGTGGTGGTATTATTGATATCTTTTTTTATCACAGTTAAAATAAAATGCCTTTAAGAAAATTTTATTTTTTTAACTTGAAATATTCAATTCTATAATTGTTAACTTAGTGATTTGAAGAAAACATATATTATAAAGTTTTGATTTGAGAAATACAATACCTGTACTTCTTTAATCCCAAATCTTATTTCTTTTAATTGGTATAGAAGAATGTAATTTATTTTGCATTTTATTATTGTATTCAAAAATTTCTGATATTTTTGAATCCATTTTGGATATAGTTCTTTAATTCAGTTTAAATTAAAACTATTTCAATTTTTTTAAAAGACATAGATTATTGAAAATTTAAATGATGACTTAACAACTGTAATATTTAATATTAGAATAAATTTTATATATTGAATGACTGAACTAGGAAAATTATATTATTATTATTTAAATTAGAAAATTAAATGTTGTTGTTGAAGTTATACAAATCTATATAAATAAAAAGAAATCAATAAAGCTTTTTAATATATTTTATAATATATAAAAATCAATAGAATATATTAGAAAAATCAAGAAGATAGATATGATATTTAGATATGAAAGTTTTGAAAAACTATCAATTTTAATGCTAATTTTTTTTATAAAATTGGAGAGAATTTCAGGCATATTCATATAAATTTCTCATATACTGAACTGTAAGTAGAATAATTCATCTTATATAAAGTTTTATTTGAGTTCTTTATTTCTGTAAAATATCCAACAACCATTTAACTTGGATGAAAATATTAATACAGAATTTTATTTATTATTTAGTAATACTATTATTTATTTTTTCATATGTAATATTTGAGAAAAAATATTTATTGTTTAAGTTTAATATAGATCTGTAATCTTAGTTTAAAATTTGTAATAATATAATTAATGTTTGAATTGGTCTTTATTACAATAATTATAAAGAAAAAGTAATTCATAATATGCCTGAAAATATCCATTAATACTTACTTCAAACTAAAATCTAATTCAAAGAATTTCTAAATAAAATTTGAAGGAAAAAATTTTTAAATAGTTTGGTAAAAAAATTTATATTTTATATTTACATCTGTTTTACAAAAATATATTTTACATTAAATCATTAAGGTTTTCTAGATTTTTTAAATAAATGGATTTAAATATAAAAAATATTAAAATTTTATAAAGAAGAATTGATAACAAACATCTATCAAATTTTTATTTTATATGAAGTTTTTTATATGTAAATATAATTTAATTATGGAGGAAGTATAATTAAATTATTACAGTGGAATCAGGAATAGGTAAAGCAGTTTTCAACTTCTCTTTCAAATTATTCCATTTTTTAAATTTATTAGAAATTAAACTTATTTCCAAAACCAAGTATTCCGCTTTCATTTCCAGTCAAAAATCATCATATCCAAAAAGCAGTCAGGACTAAAACAATGAACATCTGACTAAAGGTAAAGCCTTTCTTCTGTCTCATATTAAAAGTATTTAAATTGATAGTTTGACTAGAAATACAAATATGAAAGTCAAATTATCATTATTAAAATGAGTTTCTGGTCATTAAATTTTAATTTTTATCTTATTAATCATTCATTTTAGATTTTTTTAATCAATCACATTTATAATTTGAAATAATTCTTTCCTATATGTGCATATGATTGCATGTATGTACTGTTTTTGTGAGATTGTAATATGAAAAGTGTTTTTCCTACAAGTTAATTTTTAAAAACTTTAAAAATTGTTAAAATATGTATATATATATCATATATAAATATAGAACACACTGTATATATATTTGAAAATATATAAGTTGTTATATATTAAGGATGAAAAATAAAGTGGTTCATATATTTCATGTTTCATATTTTTTGCAGATTTAATGGATAATCTATAAAATCTACAAAAAAATATGAAACATATGAAATGTGTTATAATGTTTCAATATGAATACAAATTTATATACATATTTTATATATACAATGTGTGTGTGTGTGTATATATATATATATATATATTGAAAATATATTTGTAAAAAGTAACTTAATTCATTGCTTTCATTTCAATAATGTAAAATTTTCCATTATATTTAAGTTATTAGATATTTAAATTAGTGGAAATTTAATAAATAATTTAAATAATTTTTGATATTTTATTTGGATTAAAAAATTGTATTACAAAAGAAATCTAATATTTTTGGAAATGAAAGAGAATGAATTCTTGTTTTCAATTTAATTAAAGCTAGATTATTTACTAAGAAAGAGTAGCATTATTGAAGTACATTCTATGGAAATGATATTTTAATAAAATTATTGTTATCTTATGCTGAATAAACTCTGTTCTTTTGAAAACTCATCCATCTTCTTTTACTGGAAGTTAATCTTACCTTCTTCCAACATCAAAATAAAAGACTTTATATCTAAAAGAAGAAATCAACATAATTCCAAGTTATTAGAAGCGATATATTCAGAAATTTAAATAATAATTGAATAGGCAGCTGCCCAAAATGCAAAATAAAAACATAAAATTAGACATATGCATGAAATGAAACAAAGATACACATCTTGATCCTTCCTTCCTATTGGTCCAAACATATTTAAGTATATTTTCTTATGTAATTCATAGAAAATGTTTTCATTCTTTCTTCAGATTATCTGTTTTCCCAAAAATGCACACTTGTCAAAACTTAACAGGAAAACTCTTATATATGCATTTTTGATGAAACAGAATGATGAATTTAAATGCATGCATTTTGAAGTTATTGAAATATCTTATGAAAACTTAATTGCTTGTAGCACCACATTTTTTAGCTAAAATAATAATAATAATAGCATTTCCAAATTCTTATAAAGCAGATGTATATTTCTGAACAAAAGTGAATTACCAAATTATCATTTTACACTATTGCAAAATGTACTCTCCTAAAATTTACTTTATGCTTTTATAAAGTAGAAAGAGGTTATTATTTAAATTGCATTATACTATGCTGTATTGGTAAAAATAGAAATTTACTTTTGTTCATTATTGTATTTGATTCATTTTCTTTTATGAAGGGAACATGTACACACATAGGCTTTATAGCTATTAGTTATGCTTCTTTTTGATTACAAAATAAGTTATTTTATCATTTGATAAAATAGCAAATTTTCTAGAATAATATGAATTAAAAATTTCATATTTACTTTTTTGAAAGTATTTTTATTTTGGAGTTTGGAAGCATGCCTTTTCAGTATTAAAAAATTAATGGCAAGAACCCGAGGGCATATTTAATTACGAATACAGGATTTAGGTTATGGTTAAATTATTCAGCTTAGTGTGTCAACTTAGTTTTTGCTGTCAATGTTAATGTCAAAGTAGCAAGTTCAAGCTAAAAATTTAAATACAAAATATATTGTTTTCTTGTTCTTCAGCCTACCATGTTCTCATCATATCAGGGACAGTGCCAAAACCATATATGAAAACTGTAAGTATTATGCTTTAAACTGTATTTTGCTTATCAAATAAACTTTTTAATCTGTATACTGAGAATTTGCCTTTCTTACTCAACTAGTGAAATAAAAATACTTTTTGAATAATCTTGTCAGTAATAGATTATCTGAAGCAAGTTTTGTATTTGTTTTTTATATCATTGTTTTACATTTGCATCCTTTTTAGAACTGCAAATTTTGTGTAAAAATTAACTACAGCTACTCTCTAACTTATATAAGGATTACATTTTTGGAAATTTGTAAAGTTGAATTTTGTATAAATCAGAAAAATTAGACTCCCAGAGTTATAAGACTTAATAATGATTGCATCTAAATAATGTTATGGCTCCATATTGTTTCTTGACTGAAGGGATGCAATGCTGCATGGAACAATATCATACTAATAATATGATACTTAAGATCAACAGAATATACAAAAATATAAGTAATATGATGTTTCAGTAATGCAACTGAACATGTTCAAACTTGAAACCTACAAAATAGTACATGTTTATGCTGTATATCTTAAAAAATATTAAAAAAAAGTTATAGAAAATATTTTATGTAAAGTCAAATTTATGTAAGTTGAATATTTTGTAAGTCAGGGAGAAGCTGTATATGACTTTATACACAGGAAAAAAAAATAAAAATATTGATTATATATATATACATGTATAATAAAAAAATCAATAAAAATTAAGTATTTCATTATTTTAGTATTAAAATAAACAGAGATTAGAATAAAGATAGTTTTACAAAAATAAATTGATTACCAGATTTAAAAAGTTTTATTTTTATTACTTTATAATAAATATTGAAAAAGTAATGGCTTTTTATTAACTGCTGTCAAATAGCCAAGCAGTTTTTCTGTTTTCATTATGATTAGTTCACATTATATGTGATGTTTTTTAAAGGTAAACTCTTAGCATACAGACTATAAGTTTTCAGATTCTTACTCATTTCATTGTATTCTAAATAAGAATAAAATTATAAAATGAAAAATTAATTACATATTTTCTGTATTTGTTTTTATCATTTTCAGTAAAATTGACTATAGTCTCTTATTATTATCTTTGTTTCCATATTTCCAACACTTGTGATATGATATTAAAAATAATGTGTGTATTACCACATACTACTACACACTGCTCTTTACGGTGTATGACATAAAGACTACTCTCTAACTAGCACTATTGTTCTTGGTCTGCTCAATAGTGCTAGTTAGAGAGTAGTCTTTATGTAAGTGTGTGTATTTGTTTTCATGCCTTATTTTTAGCTATGAGTACAGAAAATTGGACAAAGTTTCATAAAATTTCATAAATACAGTACTTTTGTAAATATCAACTTTAATTTTGAATATAATTTTATTATAGTTTTCTTGAATTTAGTATTTTACAGTTATATATCAGCAGTTTAACAAAATATTATATTATCATCAAAATATAAAAATTATCATCATTTATTTATTTATTGTTATGTTTTATTAATATTAGTAATATAGTATATATTCATGATATGTCAATATTAAAACAAAACAAAAAATAATAAATAATAAAAATATTGAAAATAGCTTTATATTAAATTTAAAACTTATAAAATAATTATTCCATGAATAAATAGTAGGAGAAATGAAATGACATTTAAATAAAATTATTCAAATATTCAACACATTCAATTATTTTATATGAAATTAATTTTTTCAATAAAAATCATTTTAATGAGAATTTTTCTATTAAAATATTAACTTTTTAATGAATATTATTACATATTAAAACTAAAATATTTTTTCACAGTTTTTCAAAAGCACTTCATATACCAGAAAGAAGGATAATGAATTAAATTATAGGTTTTTTCAACATAAAATTTCCATTTCAAACTTATAAAACTACTATGTTTTACTGAAGTTCAGTGCAATTTATAAAAACACTAAATATAAATATAAAGTGAATTTCAAATATTTCATGAAAAACAATTTGTCTGAATATCTTTTATAAACTATTGTGATTATAATAAATATTGACAATAAAGAACTTATCAGGCCACATATAGCCTGCATGCTGTGAGTTTGATACTGCTCTCCTAAATTTTGATGACCTGTTTTCTATGAACATTATAAAATGTCTTTTTTCTTGAATTTATATATGCATTTATGTTATGTTTTCTTTATTTTATTTACAATGAAACATTAACTTATTCTAACATTGGTTTTTACACACAATATTTGCTAATAAATTATGATGATTATTTTTTTCTTGCCAAGAATAATCTATGAAATTGTTAAACAATGGCAGATATTGATTTTTATTTGGGATTTTATTCTGATTTTGGTTTATGTCACTTTCTGATATGAGATTATTAAATGACTGGGCAATTCTAAGACCTGCTGCAGACTGCCTATATGTTGGCTAATAAGCCTTCAATGATGACGATTAATGGGCTGTATCCAGATTTCTTTAAAAATATGGAAATATGAGACTAGGAATTAAACTTGGTCATATGGATTGTAAATGACAGCTATATCATGTGTAAATAAAATCTATAACTCTTCCACAGCAGCTGTCTATTTATTTATTTTTGAGAAACTGCTTTTCTTAGATTATGTTATGATAGTTAACAGTAATTATTGAAGTAAATTTGCCATTTATGTAATTAGATGGAATTTCAGTATATTTCAATGAACAAGTCACATTTTTAGACTGAAGAATTATATTATAAATTATAATATAATTCTTGAATTATTTAATTTTTTTCCATTTAAATCAATAGTAATTTAAGTCCTCAGTTTATAAAAATTTGGTTTAAAGCTTTTTTAGGAATACTTCATTCTCATAAAACCAAAGTTAAAATATACATTATTTATGATATTATATATAAAATTTATCCCTATATATATACTTATATATCAGTGCTCCAAAAGGTGGTCTACCAAGCTATTTTATGCAGCCTGTGAAGCTTTCATAATTTGTGATTATATTACTTTTTAACATTTTTTTTTCACTTTTATATATTACTTTTTTAAAAGATTAATAAAAAGAATCCTAAAATTGAATTATATTAACTCAATTAACTAATTTTTCTAAATTATTATTAATTATTTAATGATCAACAAGCTATCAATGATATCATACTTTTATAAAACTTTCAATCATGTCAGTTTAAATTTTAGCTATTTTAAAGTTTTGAACTGTGACTGTATTTTAAAGTTATTTTCTGATTTCTAATATTCACCATTTCAATGATTGTGTGACCATTGTTATGAGATTCTATTTTAATTTTATTTTATTGTTTAATTTAATTTTTATTTTACTGAGAGTTTGTTGCATTTGTTGAAATGAGTGAGAAAAAATGTAAAATAGAAAATAAAAATTGAGTATATCAGGAACAGTAGGAAAATGACTTTTTCATAACAAATCATATAGGTAAACTGCTTTATTTAACAATTGCTTTCCTGACTTTTGTGATTTTGGTTGGAAAGTAATATCAATGTATGGTAATACTTATTTGTGTGAAAGTGCATTTTCTAACATGAAGATAGTTAAGAATTGATCCAGAATCTGCCTTGGAGATTCTTCTCTTTTACATATTCTACAGCTAGCTATAATAGGAATGGATGTAAATATTTCATCCCTTGTAAATGCTGCTGTCTGCCCTAATTTATCACATTGAATAGGTACATACATACTTTTTTATATTTTTTAATTGATTATATTTTATAACTTTTTGTTAACATGGAACATGTTTATTGGATAATCTGATAAATAAAATTTTGTAATAAGGTTTAATCTGGAAATAAAATTTGTTTCCAAAAAGGGTTATATTTTTTTTGCATTCTGTTTGTTGAGACAATAGTGTATCAAGTACCAAAACCTCTCCCCCTCATATTTGTAACTGTGACCTTCTATATCTCTAGTAAACATGGCTGTGGCCCTCGGATTCATTATGATTGGACAGCACACACACACACACACTGTTTTTGATTTATGAGTTTCTGACTTTATAAGTTCTTTTTTCAAGTAAGAAGTATCACCAAAATTGAAAATATAAATGGTAATTACAATAAATAAATGCTAAACATTTGTAAATATAGCATTTCAAATTTTATGTAGTTATATAGCATAGTATAAATGAATTTATAACAGACATCTATGAAATGGAAAAATCAAAATGATAGAAAAAGAAGCAGAAGTAGCAAGCCCTCTGCTTGACTGGTTTCACTGGAATATTATTCCTTGATTGTACTTGAGATGGTATTTCATCTATATAAAATCTCATCTATTTATCTATCAATAATTATGAAGTATAGAAATTCTTTAACATTATGTGACATAAATAATTTTATTATTATAATTTGCTTGATTTTAAAGGCCATATTTTAATTTCTTTAAATAAATAAATCATTAGTTAATCATAAACTATTTTGTTGATCTTTAGTTAATTTTATATGGTCTAATTTCATTATTGAAATTCATTAACATTATGTCCACAAGCAATTAATTCCCAATTTTATAAATTTTTAATTTACAAGTACATTCCAGAAATGAATTAACTCATAAAGTCAGGATGTGCGTGTGTGTGTGTGTGTGTGTGTGTGTGTGTGTGCGTGCAAAGTTTAGCCAGGTTGCAAAGTGACTGGCCACTTCTAGATTTGGCCAAAGCCTGAAATATACAGGAATTTATGACTATTTTGGGCTTTGACCAGCCAATTTGTGATGCAGTTGACAATTGATGGCCAATTTGAGAATTGTTCGAGAAAAATTGACCAAAACTAGAAGTTTAGCGGAACTGATCATGCAATTACAGGAGTTGATCATACCAATTCTCACTTATGTCATTACCACTGTGAAAATCTTTTTAGTTTAGTCAAAATAGAAAAAATTATTTTGAAAATAGAAAATAGCTAATCAGTATTCAAATAGTTTTATTTAAATTGAAAAATTAATGAAACAAAAAATGTCTTTCCAGCTGAAAAATATATTAAAGAAAACATAGTAACATTGTTTATAGTTAGCATGTTGTTAGTTAATGTATAACATGTCAAAAAGAAAAATGTATTTACAATTGAAAAACATGAAAGAAATCTTTTTAATGAATAGCTTAAAATATCATACGAAATAAAAAATGACGATAAAAAAAAATCACACAAAAGAAATGACATTTAGAATACAATTTCTTATAAGAATTTGCCAAGTTCATTTCTTAATTTTAATCTCAAAAATAAAAAACCAAATAATTAAAAATAATATATATTTATTATTTATAGCTACAAAAATACTCTTTATTATCAATATATTAAAATTAAATCGATATCTAAAATTTTATGAATTAATAACTATCAAATTAAATGAATAAAGATATTAAAAACTCTGTTGAATTTTTGAGAATATTTACTATATCTATTTGCTATATTTACTATTTTGTTTAAAAAATCTTTACTTTTTTTTCTAAACAAATGATAGATTCGCATTAAAAATTATATATGTTATGGACGAAGTGATTAATATAGTATGGGAATTGTTTATAATGCCTGGCTATTATGAATAATGACAAACAAAATCACAAATTATAATAAATTTCACATTGCTTATCATAATTTATCACATTGACAGGTCAATATGAATATTGATATCATATGGTTGAGAAAAGTGATGATGATTTTTTTTTTTGCCACTATTAAAAGCAGTATGGGTTGGAGAGGAGAGAAGTGATCATTCCTCTCTTTTAAATTGATTTTTATGATTTTTATCATAAGGTTAACAGAATTATAAAATTTTATCAATAATACATTTTGTTAACATTTAATTAAAACAGTTAATAATAATTACCTTTCAAAAATATTCTAATTTGTGAAATTTTCACAAATTATTTTGTTATAAGCTATATGCAAAAAAATTATCAAAATAAACTTATTTTAATAATTATTGTAATTATTATATAGTGTCTGTTGATTTAGTAAAGATTTTTATGTAATTAATCATACTTAGATATAGTAAAGCATTAATTATCCAGAGTAATTATTACCAAGGTATCTGGATAATTAACGCTTTATTGTAATATGATTAAATTTTTAAAATTTATTACAATGCCTAATTTTGTTTATCATTATTCATAATAGCCAGGCATTATTTATAATGCCCACATTAATCACTTTGTCCATAACATATATATTACTGAAAACATTTTATATTTATTATAATAAAATATTAAAAATTTATTATCTTGGCCAATATTATTCATAAATATGGTATTTCATTTTTATTATTTTTTTATCTTATGGGAAAATGCAAAAAATAAATCCATAAATCCAAAAAATAAAATAAATTCTGTAACCAATTCATCATAATGTATTATGATGAATTAGTTACAGAATTTTATAAAAGGATGTCTCTACCTTTTTCCTTATTTTGAGAGAGAGAATCCCATTCATATTAGTGGGTCGGTAAGTTTTATACATGGATGATTCTATAACCTCTTGCATCAGTATTGTAAGACATGAGAGACAATCCCATTCTTGTTGTGAATAAACCAAAATTCACATGAAATTTTGGTTTATTCACAACAACACGAATGCACTCTGCTATTTAGCTCTGCAAAACTTCTAGTTTTGGCCACTTTTACTTGGACAATTCTCAGTTGGTCATTGATTGTCTGCCACATTGCAAATTGGCTAGCCAAAGTTCAAAATAGTCATAAATTCTCATATATTTCAGGCTTTTGCCAAATGACTTGGCTAAATCTAGAAGTGGCCAGCCACTTTGTGAATTGCTAGATGTGCATTGGCCGTAATATATATATTAAAGATATGTGATCACACAAATTTTCAAGTTGAGTATGAGTTTTACTTTTAATGATAAATAAAAATTGAATTTATTTAAATACCTCCTTCAAACATAAGAGTCATCAGTATTTGAGTGTTTCTATATTTTTATATAAAATATTATAAGTTTAATTTGCTAATAAATTCATACTTTTTTTGTGATTTTAAATTATCACTAATAATATAGTATTTTAATGGTTAAATATTGAACAAATAAATTCAATTTGTGATTTTGATAAATAGAATAAAATAATCTAAAAGACCTTTTTTAACTCGGATAATCTTAATTTTTATTGAATATAACAAATAGGATAATAAAATAAAACTTCCATAATAGGAAACTGATATAAATGCAACTGATGAAATGTTCTCTAATAACAGGAAAAAAAAAATGAAATTTTCTAAGAGCAGAGATTTTTATGTGCCAAATTATAAATTGCCAGGTCAGAAAAGCACAAAATTATAAAAAGTGCCTGATTACATTGATTATACTGCAGTTATAAATTTTTAAGCAGAGTCAAATTTTAATAATACTACAATATAAAGCACTTCTAAGCAGTAGTGTACCAACATGGTTGGTATGTTACTACTTAGAAGTGCTTTATATTGTAGTATTATTAATAATAGTGTAAAAGCAGTTATGGATTTCAATGAGTCAAATTTTATTTTGAAGTCTGAATAGAGTCAAGTTTTATTTTGAAACTTCATTTGAATTTTAAATAGTATGCACATTTCTTATTTTCTTATATATATATATATAGGGATAAATTATTAAGATAATGATAGAGATCTTTCTTCAGTATTTGCAATAGTATGTTACATTTGACTTTACATGAAATATTTTGTGAGTTGAGCTCCTGAAAAATAATCCAAGGACATTATAATTCAAGACTCCTTTTCTTATAAAACCATGTAACTTTATTGTATTCTTCCTTTAATGCTTAGTTTCATTTACTAAACTTAATATTATAACAATAAAGAAAAATTGGACATGTAGGATTTCATAGGAAGGATGGATGAATAAAGGCTACTATAAGGCATGTCCATATTGATACTGAACAATATTCTGTATCATAATCGTATTCTATTCTATCTCTTAGATTTTGTAGAGAAAAAAATAAATACAACTAAATATTTTATAAATTATATAGATTATGAATATTAAAAATAATTTATATATAGTAAAATCTTGCTAATTTGAAGTACTTTGGACGAAAAAATCAGATTTTGATTTATTACATGGTTTCAAATTATACAATTTTTTTAAAATCTTTACCTGTTTATCGGCTAAATCCTTATAGGTTTTAAATTCATTGTAAGGTATCTTACTTCTACACATAATTTGTATAAATTAATCAATTATTACATATTTGTAGAGACTTTACAGAAATGTTTTAAGATTTTTCTGAAATAATTTCTAAATGTCATGCAAAAATTAGATGTAATTCTGAAAATTCAATTTTCCAAAATGATCACATTCATTTTATATACAGATTGAATCGCAATTTTCCTGCATGAACAGTTCCAGAGTTTTGCTGGATTAGCCATTTTGCCAGACCAACAAAGATCATGTAGTAATAATTTATCAATATATTTCTGAATTGCTAATTATAACCTTCTTATGTCTTTAGAATACATAGATTGCTATAAACTTAAACATATGTAATAAAGTTTGATTATTTGAAGCAGGAGGCTTGTTATAATTGAATTATTACATCATTGGACTAGCTAAAATTAGACTACTGTACTAATTATAAACATTATTTGTTACAGGTACTTCTCATTTTAACGACTTATCTGTTTAATGACTGCTCGAACTTATGTCCAAGCTGATGATTTCAGCTTTTTTTTAATGAAAATTTGGTTTTTGTCCATGTGTGTTGCTTATGCCTCCTGTTG
>WUQG02448125.1:0-13106 GCA_011317285.2 Androctonus mauritanicus | reverse complement strand
CTAGTGCCATCTAGTAGTGGCTTGACATAGCCAGTTACCGAAGTTTCGTATCCTATAAGTAATCCGTGGTTTAACTGCCGAGCGGATTCGAGAAGGGTCATTTAAAATTAAATTTTAAATGACTCTTCTATCCCCTTAACGAGAAGGGTCATTTAAAATTAGATTTTAAATGACCCTTCTCGTTAGGGGGATAGAAAAGAATTTTATAACTGTCAAACAAGCTATAAACAATGCCTTGGGTGAAGCAATAATCAAATTACAGACAGCTGCAAAGTCTGGAGACATGAGGGAAAAGAAAAGTATAAAATATTCTATCAATAAGGTCTACCTGCCAATCCCAGTGGAAGAGGGGAGGTACAATTTGGCCAAATAAGGCCAGAAATGAGTTCGAACTTCTCTCTTCCTGATGTGATTGGATGGACCGAAAAATAAAACAGAGAGGAATCACCAAATGCTCTCTGTCGCTTGCGCTCTTTAGCATTTTTCTTCAACGCTTCCGTCGATTCGAGTTTTTTAAGATATTTATATACCGTATATATATTAAAGAACAGAAGAACAAGAAGAAAATCTCTCTTTCTCGAGGTATGTTTATGGGCAGATGTTAAAGCCTTCGTTTTTTATAGGAATTATTTAATTAAATTTGGATTCTTTAGTTTTGTTAAGTTAGCTTTTGATTTTTTTTGCTTGATACATATATTTGTCATTGCTCTTTTTTTTAATGTAATTTTTATTATTTAGTACATTAAATTTTATTGTTATATTTATAAATTTGTCTTCATTCCATTGGATTTCCAACACTTTCGACTCTAAGTGCCACTTACTTACGCGCCTAAACTTCTAAAAACAGGCGTTTGGTGTGAACGCGGCAAATTGTCACACCTGGTGTCAGAAAAATCCTGACTTAGCTATTTCCGCTCGGCAGTTAAACTCTTTCCTTCCCAAATTACCGACCGCGATCCCACACAACTAAATCTACGTGATAACTTGTGTGAGTACCTAACCAAATCTAGAGGCGTATTAATAACTTATTCTATGTTAGGTATAAACTTAGAACTACATTAGTAGAAATTAAGTACTATGTTATTAGAGACATAGCATTATATTAATTGTATATCTAGAACTATGTTAAGAGGAAGCTTATCTTAAGTTAGTAAAAGACTTTTCACTATACTAATACCTAAAACTAATAATTTATTTTTTATTTTTTTAATTTTATAGACTGACATCAAGTGACGTGTTTTATTACATCAATAAAAGAATGTCTGCATACGTCCATCGTCTCTCACGTGCTTCGTCAAGTAAGGAAATATACATAATTCTGAAGATGATATTGACGACAGGTTGAATTCTTCAGAAAGTGAAGAAGAATATGCGCAATATCGATTTCAAAATAACGAAGAGGAGAATTCCGATGATGATGATAAACAATGGAATTGGAAGAACTGTGATTCTATAAATGAAAGAAAATTCCCATTTCTGGGTCAAACTGGAAATCATAAAACAATAGATAACATCTTAGATTCCTTTTTGCTATATTTCGATAAAGATGTAGTAGAAAAAATAGTTACGGAGACTAACAGATATGCAGAGGAACCTGTTCAGAGTGGTTCTTGTTTAACAAGAACAATGCAAAATTGGAAACCCGTTAACGAAGCTGAAACTTATGTTATATTAGAAATATTTGTTAATGGGCATTGTCCAAAGACCTTCAATAAGAAGTTACTATAGTAAAGATCCCTTCATTGAAACGCCAATATTTTCTAGAATAATGAAAAAAGAAAGATATGATGTTATTTCCAAATTTTTGCATTTTGTTGATAACAATATACAAAAAATGTTTCAAGGCCCCACAAAACTATTTAAAATTTATGATTTTATAGATTTTTAAGAAAACGTTTTAAATCTGCTTATCTCCCTTCACAGGATATTGTTATCGATGAATCTCTAACACTGGGGAGAGGAAATTTAGGTGTCAGACAATATATACTATCCAAAGCTTGCTAAATTTGGAATTAACAGTTATGAAATATGCGAATCATCCTCGGGATATTTGTGGGACTTTTTTATATATTACGGAAAACATACAAATTATTCCTCAACACTACAATCTCCATACAAATGTAAATCTACCCAAATTGTATTAAAATCGATCCAACAGTTTATACATAAAGGATATACTTTATGGATGGACAATTTCTACAATTCTCCACATTCGGCGCTTTATTTGAGAAATCTCTGGGGTAAACGTTGCAGGAACACAGAATAAATAAGAAAAATGTTCCAACCGTAATAAAAGGATTAAAGATAGGAGAGATGATGTGTGTTCAAAGCGTTGGTATAATTATAATAAAATGGAAAGATAAGAAGAAATAAGTACTTTTCATTTCTACATTCCATGACATATCATTTACAACTACAACTATTCGCCAAGGATTAGAAAAAGTGAAACCAAAATGCATACAGGGGTATAATTGTGCGATGGGTGGTGTCGATTTAAAAGACCATAAATTACAACCCATCTTCATCGAAAGGAAAAGAGGGAAAAACTGGTGTATTAAATTTTTTAAACGCAGTTTGAACTTAGTAGTTCACAACGGATATATATAGTTTATAAAACTGCAAATATTGGACAAATTGATCATTTAACCTACAGAATGGAACTTTTAAAGGGTCTGATGATGCGTTATATGCAGTAAACACCACAGAAGAAAAGAAACTATATATTGGTGTCCTAACTACAAAGTCGCTTTATGCGTTGTGCCTTGTTTTAGACTTTTTCATACCGAATTTGAATTTTAATATAATAATTCATCCTACTATTACAATATTTGAATAGTAATATCAATTGAATAGTATATATCATTTTTGAATAGTATATATCAATTGAAGCACAAACGTAGGAGATTAAAAACAATAAACGTTTTTGCCTATTCGATAGCCATCACCAATCGATTGTATATTAAACTCCTACGTTTGTGCTTCAATTGACTCAAGAATTGGAATTTGAAAGTGATTTTCCCCTCTGTGGGTAAGTGGTTAGAATATGATTTACTTTTATATTATTTTTGGGAAAAGATTATCAAAGTAATAGTAGTAATTCTTGAAAATTAATTTATAGATTTTTAAAATCATCTATAAAATCTAACTACTTCAAAACATTTGTTTTGTAATTTTTGAATTATATATTGTAAGGTTTACTTTTTTATATTATTTGCACAATTGTGTTGTTTATATTATTATTATTTGTGTTGGTGCGCTTAAATAATGGCTATCAGATGGCATTGATGTTGAGTGTGTTGAATTTTAATTTATTGCTTAATTACTTTAATTAACGTCTTTGATTCAAGATACTAATATTATATATATCGATTGTATTATTTTCGCGTACTGTGAATCTGGCTGTATTTATGTCTAATTTGATTGTTGTAATGGTTTGTTAGAGATTATCTTATTATTAGAAGTTCGTGTGTGTGTGGTGGACCAGAGCGTGAATCAGCGTGTGATGTGAATTCTCACCTTTATATCTATTCCTATATCGTACAAGTGTATTAATTGTTAATTAAAAACTATTTAGCCACCATTCGTAAAGGAGTTATGAATAAACAATATAGTTATTTATCCACAAACAATTTGTATTAACGAAATAATGATAGTGCGGCGACCCCTACCGCCAAAAAAGGTCTATTGTTCCCGAAATATAACGAGAGCATCCCCTTGGGCAATAGCCACTAGGAGTTACCAGCTTGACCACACTACCAACACTTTTTGGCTTGACTCCGACGTGGAAGGACATCGATCTGATTGTCGCGATTGTTTTTGATGTGTAAATCATAACAGTACTTTCATATCGCCTATACATATGCTAGGCACCTGTATATAATATTAATTTTAATGATAGAGAATTAAATTGTGTTGTGGATGTTAATGGATTGACTTTGCCTACCAATTTACTCATACACGACCTCCACACTGGTGAGCCGGACGTGACACATCAGGAAGAAACATTCATGACCGACGACGTAAAAAAATTCCACACAGACCAATAATATTGAATTTTCTCTAACGGACCGGAGGTAGAATATTTTATTCCTCGACTCAACTCGCTCGTACTACTTAGGACTAACATTATACGTGTTCCGAAAGAGTTCTAATATGGCGACCGACTCTCCACCACCCGAAATTCATCGAGTAGCCATTAAGTTACCTCCCTTTTGGGAAAAATCACCGGAACTTTATTTCGACAATATCGATGCTCAGTTTCATGTCGCTGGTATCACGCAAGACACGACAAAATACTACGCAGTAATTGCAGCAGTCGACCCAGATGGGCTTACACATATCAGTGACATCATGGTGAATCCTCCAACCGAAAACAAGTATCCGGCTTCGAAGAAGTGTTTAATTTCGGAGTTTTTAGACTCGGAGCAGAAACGTTTGAAGGCTCTAATTGCGGATCTGAACTCGGAGATGAGCGACCTTCACATTTATGCGCCAATTGGCGGGAACCGGACTAGGCGACGAACTTTTAAAAAACCTTTGGCTGCAAAGACTCCCATGTCGCTGGTATCACGAATCTATCAGGCACAATCTATCTTATCGGTGACCGACAATAAACTCGACGACTTATCCATCATGGCGGACAAAATCGTGGAAGTAGCGACACCGAGCACACCTGAATGCTATACAATTCAAAAACCGGAAGCGACGGATGAGCTGGCAGAGTTAAGGAAACAAGTCGCCCAACTAACCCAACAAATGCAACGGCTAACCCGATGGCGTCAACGACCCAATACAATCAGACAGAGGTCCACTAGTCGAAACAGGCGAGACAGTTCGTCAACTGAAGACACAAATTGCTGGTACCACGCCAAATATGGTGAAAAGGCTAAGAAATGTAGATCGCCATGTAAATTCTCGGGAAACTAGACAGGAAATCACAGGTGGCGCAATGTGATTTCCGAAAAAACACCAAAAGTCGCCTTTTTGTATTTGACCCAACTTCTCGTAAGCATTATTTAATCGATAGTGGAAGCGACGTCTGTGTTCTGCCAGCACAATCTCAAACTAAGTCAAACGATCCCACACCATTAACCTTGTATTCAGCGAACAACACCCCAATCAAGACCTTTGGCACCAAAACGATAACCTTATCCTTGAATTTACGACGCCTATTCAAGTGGCCATTTATCATCGCCAATGTCAGTAGACCCATTATAGGCGCTGATTTCATGAAACATTATGGCCTACTTATCGATTTAAAAAACTCATGTATCAGGGATCCCAAAACTCATCTCAAGACCCAAGGTTCTTCAATCCCAAACACAGGAGATAATATCACGCTCATAGCCGGAAACAGTAAATACCACGAAATTCTAAAGAAATTTAAAGATATTTTACGCCCATATCCGGCAAGCGATAAACCTAAACACAATACAGTACATCGGATCATAACAAAAGGCCAGCCAGTCTTCTCTCGCCCCAGACGCCTTAATCCACAACAACTACGTTTAGCAAAGAGGGAATTTGAGAATATGCTCGATCAAGGTATCTGTCGCCCAAGCAGCTCTAACTGGTCCAACCCATTACACCTTGTGCCAAAACCCAACGGGGAAATCCGACCCACGGGCGATTATCGCGCCCTCAACCGTCTTACTATACCAGACAGATATCCTCTGCCTCACTTACAAGATTTCGCTCATCAATTACACGGAACAACCATATTTTCAAAAATTGATCTGACTAGGGCGTACCACCAAATCCCGGTACATCCCGACGACGTGCCAAAGACGGCTATAACCACCCCGTTTGGACTATACGAATTCCTATACATGCCCTTTGGGCTATCGAACGCCGCACAGACGTTCCAACGGTTCATCCACGAAGTTTTGCACGGATTGGAATTTACTTTCGCATACCTCGACGATATTCTAATTGCCAGCCAAAATGAAGAACAACATTACAAACACGTTGAGATCGTATGCAAACGGTTAAGCGATTATGGTATCCGCATCAACGCATCGAAGTGCATCCTAGGCGTCAGCGAACTTCCTTTTTTGGGATATCTAGTAAACGCCACTGGCATAAGACCTTTACCAGAACGTGTCCAACCAGTTTTAGACTTCGAACAACCCAAAACGATATCTCAACTCCGCAGGTTCCTGGGATTAATAAACTATTATAGGAGAAACATCCCACACGCATCACACGCACAACATCTACTCTGCGAATACCTACATGGAGCCCAAAAAGCAGCAAACTCCGAAATCATTTGGACACCAGAGTCTACCCAAGCCTTCAACGATTGTAAAACCAAGCTCGCTCAAGCCACATTACTGGCTCATCCTCATCCAGAGGCGTATCTCACACTGTATACCGACGCTAGTAACTATAACATCGGTGCAACTTTAAACCAGGTCCTCCCATCAGGACATTCACCGCTGAGCCAACCTCTCGCCTTTTTCTCGGCCAAACTTACGCCTGCTCAACAAAAATGGTCCACATTCGACCGAGAGCTATACGCAATATATGCGGCAATAAAGCATTTCAAACACATGGTCGAAGGGCGTGAATTTACAATTTATACAGACCATCGCCCACTAATATACGCTTTCCAACAAAAATTAGACAAGAGCTCGCCACGACAACTTCGCCATCTCGACTTAATCGGACAATATAGCACCGATATACGCTATATTAAAGGAGCTGACAACATCCCGGCCGATAGCCTTTCGAGGATCGAAGCCCTATCGCTGCCCCAAACTATCGACTACAACGAAATGGCAACAGCACAACAAAAGGATGCCGATCTACAAGAGTTACTCCAAGCAAACAGCAGTATAGTTCTACAGAAAATGACACTACCAGGATCGGATACTCAATTGTATTGCGACGCCTCCACCAAGAGAATACGACCATTCGTCCCAGCGGCATTTCGAAGAGTGATATTTGAAAAATTCCATACCTTAGCACACCCAGGAATTAGATCAACAGTTCGGCTGATCACTGACCGTTTCTTCTGGCCATCAATGAAGAGCGACATCAAAGTTTGGACCAGGGCTTGTATACCGTGCCAACGTGCAAAAATTAATCGACACACTAAAAGCCCCATCGTACACATCCCTGTCGATAACAGCAGATTCAGTCATGTACACCTGGATTTAATCGGACTTCTTCCCAACTCACAAGGATACACACACTGCCTCACAATGATCGACCGTTTCACAAGGTGGACCGAGGGCGAACCATTAGACAATATAGAAGCCGCAAACTGTTGCACAAGCCTTTTATAAGACTTGGATAGCACGTTTTGGTGCACCTAATAAAATTACGACAGACCAAGGTCGTCAGTTTGAATCCCGCCTTTTCAAAAATCTCGCCGTAATCCTGGGCGCCAAACACATTCATTCCACGCCATATCACCCGCAGGCAAACGGGTTGATCGAAAACTGGCATCGCACTCTCAAAGCATCCTTAAAGGCATACTTAACCGAGCGTTGGACCACGGTACTTCCCACAGTATTATTAGGACTCCGCTCAGCCTTCAGAGAAGAACTTCAGGCTACACCCAGCGAGCTATTGTACGGACAATCAATCCGCCTACCCGGCGAAATTTTTTCACCGACAATAGAGAATATAAATACTCCCAATTTTTTACGACAACTAAAACAGAACATGCAGAATCTCGTCCCTACCCAAACTCAGGGACATGGCAAGCCCAAAATATTCATACACCTGGAGCTAAAACCTTGTAGCCATATATTTCTACGACAAGACGCCGTCAAACCTCCATTACATCCTCCATACGACGGACCTTATCAAGTTTTAGAAAGAACAGATAAAACATTTAAGATAGCTAAAGACGGCAAGGAAATTATTATTTCCATTGACAGACTCAAACCAGCATTCTTGCTAGCAGAATACACCCAACAACAGGCTGCAAACAAACAAATATCAAGCGCACAACCTCGACGGAAAAGGAAGCACACTCCGCTAGTACAACAAAAAACGGAACTAAACCACTCTGATTTAGGCCAACATGATAGATTCACACCTAAGTCAAGTCTACAGTCCACAAGGCACGGCAGAAAAATACGTCTCCCGGTTCGTTTCCGGTAACGCTGCTGCTAGGAGGGGGGTACTGCGGTGACCCCTACTGGCCAAAAGTCTACTATTCCCGAAATTCAACAGGAGTATCCCCTCGGGCAATTACCTCGAGGAGTTAACAGTTTGACCTTACTACCAACACTTTTCGGCTGGACTCCGTCGTGGAAGGACATCGATCTGATTGTCGCGATTCTTTTATATGTGTAAAACATAACGATATTTTTGTTACGCCTAGACGTATATTAGGCAAATGTATATAGTTTCATTGATATAGAATTAAATTAAATTGTGGATGGAACTCGATTGAACTTTTTCTATCAATTTGAATATACACGACCTCCACAATTGAATGATAACTTTTCAAAGAAACCTATCCTTCAATCTTCCAATTTTCTCAGAAGGGATCTAGGCCCCTCCTAAGAAAACTGGAAATGTGGAACTCGAACACTCCATGATGGTAAGCCCATCAGGTAAGCACTGCTTTATCACGCGGTCATCCGCTCAATTCATATTAAATTAGAAATATTTAATTTATTAAAATTAATTTTAGTAAATAAAAAGAAAACTGATTTTTAAAAATTTTTATTCCTAATTACAATTGATAATTTAATAATAAAAATTTATAAGAAACAATAATCTAATATGAAAAATTAATTTATATGGAAATTTTGAATTTATAAATTGAGAAAATTGAAACATAAATAATAATGGTTTTGTAATAAAATATTTTTTGATATTTAGATTTCTTTCAATATAAATATTAGAAATTAAAAGAAATGTATAAATTTTAATATTATATTAACCATAGATTGCTGTTCCACATCAACGATCTATGATTAATGTAATATTAAAGATGGCAACAGTATTATTTGTTTATGTTAGTCAGGTCTGTTATTGTGGTTGGAGTTGATTCATTTGCTGATGGATTTGATTGATGCAAGTGATTTTGTTAAAATTAATTGATACAAATGAATTTGTAAAAGAAAATTTTTGTTGATGAGAATAGAATGAAATGTTTTAAGGTAATAATTTTAATTAATAAATATTTTTCTATTTGTTCGACTAAAATTGTTTCATTTCCTATATGTAATTAGTAGTTTTGGATAGTATCGGAATTCGTGATGCCTAGGATCCAATATGATCTTGTTTTATAAGATTTTAGTAATAATTCCATACTTAATTAAAAAGTGGTTAGAAGCCTCTTCAGTAACAAAATCGATAAATATATTTGGTTCAGATTACAATTGCTCTGAAAATTAAATGATTTGCCATCACCCTCTGTATGATCTAGAAAAAGTAGAGTTATAAGTTTGGGTATAAACTTAAATTAATATCATAGATCGAAAGATGATGGTAAACATAGAAAACTTTTCGAAACATTCATACTTCTATCTTGTACAGTAGCGAGATGTATGATATTTTTAGCGACCTGTTGATATATTTTTAATTCAAAAATATTTCAACAAGTGATTAAAAATGTAAATTCATAGTTCTGTTGTGTTAAAGATTTATTCCAAAAAAGAAATTAGCAGTTTCATTTTTGGAATTAAGAGTTTTAATATGAATTCACTTTGCTTATTCCATATTTCTAATTCTCATTCAGGCAATTAAGTCCCACATACACAGTCAATTTAACTTTTAGTCGACTTGAATAGATCAAGACTGATATTATTGTATGTATAGTTTGGCTTAGTGGACTCTTGATCCAAAATATTCACAAAGAACCTGGTATGATAGCACATATGCTTGAATTGGATGTGTTGTTTGATTACTGTGTAGATTGGCTTTATGGCCAAGTAATTTTATTCAGAAAATATTTGCAAGAATTATTTAGAGTAGTCATTAATTTTCAGTTATCTAATTTTATACAAGTAAAAGTTATCAATTCCAGGAAGTTATTGACTTTGAGTTAATTCATTCCTAAAGTGAGAATAATGTTAGAATTTACTACCTTGTCTACTCAAAAGCACAGAACAGCAGTTGTAAACTCCAACAATCTTCTTTTATTGCTAATGTTTTCAACACCAATGGGATCCTCATCAGGCAAAGTTACAAATGTTCTTACAATGGAACACACAGCTAATTCGAAAGAAATTAGAACATTCGTTTATAAATTTTTTTCCGTTGCATTGTCATAGCAACACAATCTTCACTACAACATGCTCAATAAACTAAACATTGAATAAATTAAACACAGGCATAGAATGCCACAAATAACGTAAATCAAACATAAAAATAAAACTCATTAGGATTACATATTCCCTAGTATATACCCTGGAACAAAAAGTTTCTATGCAATGCATCTCTTCAAAACCCTGGTGATCTTCCAATTCCTTCATGGGAATCTTGTCCTTATCCTTCATTCTGCTCAGACCTTTCCTCCACTGTCCAAACTCCTTTTTGCGGCTTCCTTTCTACCTAAGATGTACTTCCAAGGGGGCGGTAATTCTTTGGCGGGGTGGTCATTAACTAAGATCTCTTTTTTTACTTCTAGCATAAATCTCCATGGTCTCTGCAAGGATTGCATTCCTGTCTTTCGCCAGTCCAGTAGATTGGGCTGGTGCAAAAGTACTTAGAGGACTGGAGGAAAGTACTTAGTTATTAATGAGTATATTTTCATTTCTGTAGAAATGGAAATATTATCATTAATATTATCAAATCAAGCAAATTATAATAATAATGAAATTGTTTAGACTACATAAATGTTAAAGAATTTTTTATTTTTCATTATTATTATTAATAGATAAGTATGAGCTTTTATACAGATGAACTACTGCCTTAGCCAGAAAGTGAACATAGAAAAACTATTTATTTAATGCTGGTAAAATCAGTGTGCATTCTTCTTGTGCTTTTCAGTTGCTATTTTGATTTTTCTAATTTCATAGTAGAGACAGTTTTTCATATGAACCCAATCGTATTGTATAACTATTTATGCAGTTTGAAATACCTTTTATGAATATTTAGCATTTATTTATTGCAATTAAAGTTCATATTTTCAATTTTTTGATAATTTATATTTGAAAGGATTAAAGTCCAGGTTTCAAGTTTATTAATTATTTTAATTACGAATTTTATCAAATTTCATAATTCTGCTTAAATATTCTTGTTAAATTATACAAAATTTCTTATTTAGTTAATTTTTGATATATGTATAGAAACTTAATAGACCTATAATTTATGCCAAATTAAGGTTAGGAATTTATTTGAGAAGTATATGCACCTTGAAAAAATGGTCTAGTAAAATTCTTGGTTTTTTAATGTTATTTTTTCATTATTAAAAGATTATTAATATTTTTTATTTATTTAATTATTTTGGCAAATTGAATTATTATAATGGTTAATCAAAACATTATCATAACTGAGAAAAACAAAGTTATGATACCAAAATAAAATTTATCAGTCTTTTATGAAAAAATTTAGCTTTTTTTGTGGGTATTCTGTTTTATTAATAAATAAGCTATTAATAGAAGTATAAGTCTATCAGAAAATAATTATGATAATTTGGTTAAAATTCCAATAAAGTGATATGAAAAAATTGATTGTATTAAAAGGCATTCCTTTATCCATTATTTCCATTTTAATTTTATTATTACAATACAGACTATGGAAATGTAACATAATAATTCATTATAAGTAGCCATCTTTAACTATTATCACCAAAAATAGAAATTAAGAAGCGGAACCAATCAATGGACAATGTCCACTTTGTACACATGCTACCTTGTGGCAATGAAACGAAACACAATTCCGTGAATAGTATCGCTTGAAAATATGAGTTGCATTCATTGTTCAATACTATTATGCAAAAATTATAATGGAAAAGTGCTTGCTAGTACTACATGGCATTGTTTTCCAATAGATGATGCTATTAAGAAGCAATGGATTGTAGAAATTTGATGTGATGTTGGCAAACATTTCCAAATTACAAGAAATATGAGTTTGTTTAGCTTATTTTGTGGAAGGCAGTTTCAAGCCTTTGCTTTATTCAAAATGATGATATTTGAAACTAGATACTATTCTTTGTTTTTCCTTGGATATCAAACAAAAAAGTATTAGAAAAATGAATGAGTATAATTATGCATTTTAATGAAATAACTAAATAAATAAATATATTTTATGTTGAATAAATGTAATAATAATTTAATCAAAATTAAATTCTACAAAAAAAATTCATAAAAATAATTTTATTTGTTAGAATTTTACATTTTTAATTGATGAAATATAAAATAAAATTGCTTTAATATTAATTATCACAAATTCTAAATATTATATAAAAATTAAAAAAATATTTATCCAGCAGGACATTCATAATATGAATCAGCAATTTGCATTTTCTTCAGAATAGCAACAACAAAATGGTATCCAGTTTGTTACCAACAATCCAGTTTATTGGCTTGCTTGAATTTTGTTTTTAAAGCTCATTCTATCATATTCAGCTTAGCTATGAATATTGATTTGATATAATTATCAATGACATACTTGTATCTTTTGTTTGAGGATGTTTCCAAGTATTGTTCAATAACTTCCTTTTTCATTCATTGTTTTTTCCCAAACAATGTTATGATTTGATAATACATTATAGGTGTTCATATACATGGTGTCACAGTTGACAGACTGTAAATTTTGCCAATAGGTGGCTATGTTGCTATCATGCATGCACAATATCTAATGTGGACATTGTCCATTGTGATTCACCAATTTGGACAAAATTTTGCAGGATAATGATAGTCCATGTTTGATTCATCCGACAAAATCTTAGGTCGTGACACACACAATTTTTTTTTAATAAATTTTTAAAATTTACAATTTTTCACATTTCGTTTAATTACCCTAGTTACATTATAAATTTCGATGTTTAAATAGCTGCATTGACACAGTTAATTGCTATGTGAATAAGCTGGGCTTGAATCTAATGAAATGTTTTTTTAATTTGGCAACCTTAGTTTAACTGCTATACCCTTCTAACTATTAACTTCAAATACAAGCACTCATATGCAGTTTGG
>WUQG02448114.1:0-13109 GCA_011317285.2 Androctonus mauritanicus | reverse complement strand
TAATTCATTAGGGATATTTTGCGTGTCTCGATCCCCTCTATCGATCGATACTATTTTTTCTGGGCTTTGCAATAGATGCAATCTTATTCCTCTTTTGATGTCGATACTACCTGTTCTTCGGGCAATTTTTTCCGCTGAGTTGCCCTTCAATTTTTCAAACGTTCAGCAGTCGCCATCATTCAACTCACAAGTTGACGCACTCTTGCCGTATCTCGACTTAGTTTATTTTTTAAACTGAAATTCGGGTGCCTTCGACCAATTTATAAATTTTTTAAACAACTTTTTAAATTGATTTGTTTTTAAAACCATTTATTAATTTTTGTTTAAACTGAAAGTCGCCAACTGGCAATCTTTTAATATTTGAAATGCGAGGGGACGCTTTAAGCCTGTTTGCTAGCAGTTTGTATTCGTGATAGAAGCTAAGTATTATATATATATATATATATAAGGGTAGATGTTTAGTGGTATACTGTATTAGTGTTGAATATTATACAAGTGTTGCTTGATAAGCATTATCCTCTTTCTGCCTCAGGCGACAACATATCTAGATCCGGCGCTGATGTATAGCTTGCAATGATTTTATTTATTTAAACCCTACAAAAAGAATGTAATTATGGGATGACCCCTTTATTCCGAATGTATACTATGTTAAATAATCTAGATGCTTTGTTCCTGAAGGATCTTGATGGTTTTTATAGTCTGTTAGTTGGCACAAATAATAAGTCTATCTTACGCGAGTAGAATTGAGGCACGTTGAAAGTTAAATTATCCAAATTAGGATCTCCCTTTACATATTTTTAATCATTTTAATTCGTAATCTTTTACCAGCTCTAAAAATGAAGGCAGATTCAAAACATTGCTGTTTTGTTATATGTATACAGTATGGCCCCATACAATCCGTTATAATCAGCATTTGCGCTTTTAATATGTTATTTTTATTATTTTATAAGCTCCAGAGTATCTATTATTATATTTGATATTATTGCAATAATTTCGCTTCCATCATTCTAGAGATTTTCGCATATCTATTTTGAATTTCGTATTATAATCGATATTATTAGTGTCGTTTAACATCCTCCTAGAAACTTTATTTGTAAATTTTATGCTACAGTTAAGTGTTATCGATATCATTTACATTATTCTAGAAACTTTGCGTTTCTGTTGTAAATTTCACGTTATAGTTAAGCTTGCTATATAAATTTATAATATTCTAGAAAATTTCTATTGTAAATTTCATATAATACGTGATCATAATTAGTGTCGTTTACATCATTCTAAAAATCTTTCGTTTCTATACGTGCATTATATTGGAAGTTTATCATTGTCGTTCATAATGCATTATTCTGACAATTCGTATATCTGTAATAAATTTTATTGGCGTAGCAAACATCGCGTGGATCGTACTGCTTATAATTCACCACCTGCATCATATTGCATTTTCAGTTTGTGTTATTTTCGATTTTTGCCTGCTAAAAAAGTTTCGTGAAGGAATTTGACGTCTCTTTCCGTTATTCCAGAAGCGCGGTGCTTATGTTACATACCTTTTTTTTTCGCTTATCGCAATACGTGTCGCGAGAAAATGAATTGCTCTTATTCACTAAATTCTTATCGTTAATTTTAATGGTGACGTTAATTAATAATCGTTTCTTAATGCGAGCAACGTCCGATTCGAGTTTTTTTTTTTTCAATTAGAGATCAATGAACTGAAAATTATTATAAAATTTTCACTGTTTACGATCACTAAAGCATGCTACAAATTTGTTTCACCAGAAACTTGATCAGATAACATGCCGATCCATTTTATGCATAAAGGAAAAAATAATTTGTTCTCTTAAGAATAAAAAGTAATTAAATTATTTTCGATAGTCAAGATAACATTGATCTCATATATATAAATGTAGTAATCATAAAAGAGTGATAAGAGTTTCTCTTTTATGATAGAAAATTCTTATCATTTATAGATGGAAGTGAATAAAAGATCGTTTCAAGAGACAAACTTCGAAAGCAAATCTCCATGGAATTTCCTACCATAAAGTTTTCAAACAATTCTATAACAAATTTAAATGACATATTTACCATTTTAAACATAAAAAAAAAGATAAAAATTCCCGAAATATACTCTATGGGTCCGTTATACTTGTAAATATTTTAATAATAATAAAGAAAAATTGCATGAAGAGTTATAGGAAAACCGAAATGAAAATTATATTATCGATTAAGTTCAGTTTTTGACTGTTTTCCCCGAAGATACGCTTTCGTAACAGCATTTCTTTTTATTTTATGGATGAAAAGAAAATTTTTCAGAATTCATTAATATTTCATGTAATTATCCTCGTGTAGATTAACTTGCAACAGTCTAAATTTGTTTAAAAAAAAAATTATTATGAGATGTAAAAATATTAATCGAGTAATCAAGAAAAACAAAAAGAAGAAAAACTTTTAAAATGTGTTTAAAAAAGAATAATAATAATAAAATAAAATTTCAGAATGATTTTATTTGAATTTCTTATATAGATGGTCATTTATTTACACAATTCGTTTAAAATTTCTCATAAAATAAATTATTCTCGTGTGATGTTAGAATTATTTTGCGTAAAAATTTTGACAACAGCTGCATCGTTTCTGTTATTTAGTATTTTTATTGTATCCCAGGAGTGAATAATTTTATTTTTTCACTTCAGAATACAATAAAAATACTAAATAACAGAAAAACAGTGAGTCGTTTCAGTTCTCACAATCGAATAACAGCAGGGTTGGTATGGTAACGTTTAAAATTTTCTTTTTTTTAATATGATTATAAAAAAAAATATTCGCAAGTTTATATCTTAAATTATATTATAACGAATTCCGAATATAAGCTGATATTTTATTCTTAATTATCTTATTTACTGAAACAAAAGTTTCTTTTCATTATCCAGTTGTAAGTTGTTAGTGACGGTGGTAGCGACTCCAAACGGGGATATGTAGAAAATGGCGCCCTGAATAAAAGTCGTTTTTTTTTTTGTTGTTGTTTTCGCGAGTGCATTCTTACGCCTGAATCACCTTCAGGTAGGAAAAACGAACCTACACCAATAAATAAATTTACGAATCAAAGTCAATACTTTTCTCATAATCGAATAACAATCGGGTTGGTAAAATGAAACTTTAAATTTTTTTAATATGATTATAAAAAAAAAATATTCGCAAGTTTATACCTTAAATAATATTATAACGAAAGCAGATCTTTTATTCTTAATTATGTTATTTATTAAAACAAAAAAAAAATTTTGATTATATAATTTGTAAGTTGTTATTGCCGATGGCAGTGACTCCAAACGGGGAATATGTAGAAAATGGCGCCCTGAATAAAAGTCGTTTTTATTTTGTTTTCACGAGTGCATTCTTACGCTTAAATCACTTTCAGGTAGGAAAAGGAACCTACAAGCAATAAATAAATTTATGAATCAAAGTCAATACTTTTTTTATAACTTGGAACTAGTCGTTAATCTTGAAAAAAGGAAAAAAAAAGTTTTTCTCCTGAGAAAAAGAACATGAAAGGTGTGTCATGTTTTAAATAAATAATCTAAAGGAACTTTAATAATCTAATTTATTTTTTCTTGCATAACAACCAAGAATTTTATGCGTTATTCATCTGAAAGAATATTAAATTTTTGCTTATCCTTACATGCATATAGTCTTTTTGAAGTATAAAATAAGAGCATTTATTATTGAAATTAGTTAATATTTATTAAACTGACCTTTACGGAAATCTATATAATATACGATTTTACGTTAATGAAAAATCGTAAAGTAGAAATCTCGTTTGTAAAATCCGAAAAGATCACTCGCAAAAACATCTTGATTAATGCGTTGCTTATTAAACAGTAACAGCAAAAAGAATTTTCGAATAAATCTAGTAGATTTTAAAGAGTAAGATGCACAAGACAACTATACTCTTTCCTATAGAAAAAAGATAATATTTTTATTTCTATAATATAACAAAAATACAAAACTTCTATGAAAATCAGAAGAAGTTTTCCAAGTCTTTTTTCTTAATAATGTAGCCAATTTTTATAAAATTTGTCCGTTTGTTTGTCCAATAAGTCGTAACGATATTTTGAGAATCAAATAAAATTCAAAAAATTCAAATTTGAGGAGAAATTTCTCATTATCTGAAAGGTACGTGGTCTCGTTACAATATGGCGGCTGTTCTAAACATTCAAACACACACACACATACTTTTTAAACAATAAGCACAACATTTTATTATAATGAGGTGAATATAATAATCGTTTTATGTAAAAATTTGTTAGATAATCTGTGTGTCGAGCTACCAGCAAAATATCTCAAGAACTAAACTTCATAGATTTCAAGTTTTAACCGATCAATCTTCTTTATCCAATCTTTCTGATTACCAAAAATCTTCGTGTGGTTCATTACAAAATGGCGACCGTTGGAAATGTTAAGAATTTTATGTACTGTACTTGAAACTTTGCCATGTAAAACAGGTAAATATTTTTTCATCATTCGGTAAAAGATTTATCTATATATTTTTTAATTATTTTTTATTAATAGATAACAAGACAATTTCTTAGAAATAAATAATTTAATGATTAATGTTTTTTTTATTACTAATTGATACTTCACTGCAACACAGAATGAATAATTTGTAAGTGTCGTTTCAATCCCTATCAATGACTGCTATTTTGATACGTGAGCGATAAGTGAGTCATATATCTGTCAATATCTGAAGTTTTCATTCTTTAATCAATCAAGAGATCGATCTGAAGTTTCCGCTTCCACGTATTTCGATCGCATCTGTCAACGTCAATGCAGTTTTTTAACGACTGAATGGAGTTGCATATTATATATTTACCATATTTTTTATTTAAAAAAATATAAAATATTGCATTAATAACTGTATAAACATAAATATTAATGATATTTTTACCTTACCTTAAGATTTATTCATAATTTTTGACCCAACAAAAATTTAAACATCAATTTTTTTTATGTCGCAACAAATCGTTATCAGCATCTTATGTGCTATGTTTTCAGTCTTTATTGCGCTTAACAATGTTATAAAATATTATGCATTATTAAACATAGTATTGCATGAGTGTTATTGTGGCCTTTCGTGAGAGAAGCAATTTGGGATCCAAAAAAGTAATTTTTTTAGTATCGAAACGATCAAATTTCACGGCAGCAAACTGCTGATACAGTAACACGCGTTTGCATAAACAAATCTGCAAGTTATTGCTGTCGCAATTGTCACAACAATAGCTCATTCATCAAAGACAAATTTATGCTTTTTACTTCGGTTATGTAATAAAGTTTAAGTTAATCAATAACGAGCGCAACTTTATTTTCATACACGTTAATAAAATTCAATTTTTAATTCAGAGGTCGTGTAAACTTTCTCACTTCTGAATAATCAATTCCTAGATTAATTATTTTATTGCTTTTTTTATGCAAATGAAGCCAATATTCTAGATATCTTAATGAATAATAACTGCAAAGAGGTGTAAACACATTTTAGACTCAAATAATATAATTTTACGCGAAAATTTTTATCATTCTAAGTAAATTGCTTGCATATCTATCGTTTTAACAGATACGTCATAAATAATCTTGTTATTCTTATTTAAACTCGTCTAAATCGCATCATTATGACAGTTTTATCCGTGTAAGCAGTCATTGTTATGTTTTAATATGCATTTTTACACGTTTTCTTTTTATTTACAAAGAAATATGTTATAAAATATTAAAGCAAATTGCAAAATATTCTATAGGCTGAGTTATTTTGTTATTCTGTAGAAGCTAATAAACATAAATCACGATTAACATCAGGAATCGCTGTCAGGTTGGAAAATTTACAATAACTTTGTTAGCATTAAGTATTATCCATATGCATCAATCGTTAATTCGATTAAACTATGCTAATATAACGGGTATTTAAATAATAAATCGAGTAAATTTATTTAAGTATTTTAACTAATTTTCAAAATTAGCTTCGTTGTTTTATTCATAATTTACTGGAAGAAAAGAATTACATTAGTTTTAATTCTGTTCAGGTGTAATTATATTTGACATTTAAGACTTTATAATAATTACGAACTCTTTATTTTACAGTCATTTAATCTGTACCGTGTCTCGAAATTTCAGAAAAGTTTGACTTTAAACGTCACAAATTGGAATAAATATAAAATAAATGGATATTAAATGCATCCTGTTTGTAAATTACTCCATATATGTAACATTTAAATATTTTTCATTAAATTAATATCGAGGAATGAGAGGCATTAAATCGGATTTACGATTAATTCTAAAGTTATAAAACTATTAATTCCTACTAAATTTTGGAATTTTTGTGTATATATATTTTTTAAGAAATTTGCCGAAACTCCTGGAATGTATCATCGCAATAAAATGGTTTAATATATCAGTTGCCATTTTAAAGCAGAATTAATTTATAAAGCGGAGTTTTAATCGAATTAATTCGATGAAAAATAAATGAATTAATATCCCGCGCATTAAAGGTAAATAATTAATTCTGGTTTAAGTGGGTGTTGTAACGCAATCTCTTTAAAACAATTAACAGTTTAAAATTAATGTTACAACTTTATCGAATTTTTATTTTTATTTTTTTTGCTACCATTCAGTTTTTGGCATGTTGCCTCGTATCCCTACTTGGCGACTATATTTGGAAAAAAGTTTTTAAGCCAACTTAGTATTATTAATAATAAATTAACTTTAATCTTCCTGCGAATCTTATGACCGAAAGGAACCATTTTCGGTTTTAAAAACCATCTGCTTTGACCTTTTTATAGAAAAAAAATTCTTTTAATATCTCAGATTTGCGTGTCTTTCGTTTATTCTATATTTGCGAACGAGAATTTCTTCTTTTTTTATGTTATTTTCCTTACTTTTCTTTTTTTATATTTTGTAAAAGAAAAAAATTTTTTATACATTCTCAAAATTTATTTTTGCAACAATTTAAAAAGCATTAAATGTACGGATATTGACTAGTTTAAACAGTCTTTAACACGTTTAGACTTGAAATAATATTAATTTTATTTTTTATTCTCTGATATTTTTCCTTTTATCTCGATTATGTTGGCATGAAAGTCACGTTTTTATAACCCAAATTGTTCAGGCAAAAAGATTCTTTGGATGTGACATGGATACCGATGCTGATTTGGCACAGGCGATTTCCTTTACAGCATATTGAAGCCATTCTGTTTGCTATATAATATTACTTACGTGGCAATAAGTGATAGAATTCTGTGCCAAGTAGATACTCCTACTTTCTTACATTCCGTATATATAAAAGTAAAAATTAAAAAATAAGAAAAATTCTCCAAAGAAAACTGCTGCTATCTTTAGTTATCCATAATGGAAAAAATTAAAGATTTTTCCAAAAAAATTTTATTCTATTTTCTCTCATTCATAAAATTTTTTCAAAAGATAAAATAGAATTAATTTTTAATACCATTTTTGCACTATTTTATATATATATATATATAGAGTCAATGAAAATCGATATAAATAAAATTTCAGCTGAGCGAAATATTTATCGATCAAACCGTGTCGAACAGCTTTAAACATATTGTTAAAGGTATACAAAAATCCCAAACCGATATATCTTAATCCTGAAGATATCTTATACAAGAGACTGTGCCATTTTTTAGCAGTTTGTTCGCCTCTATCAATTTTTTTTAGGGGTCCACTTCTTGATATACTCATTTATCTTCATATTACAGGAATATTTTCTGCAAGTTCCATAGAAATTAATAAAAGAAAATTTATCTTGCTATAAATTCCTTTAAGGATATTTTCATTGTTATATACTCTACCGGAATTGAAATTTCTCTAGATTCCCTATTGTTCAATTCCCTAATAGCATCTAACAATCGATGCTCTTAGAAAATTGGCAGTTTGAATTCCGTGAAGGCACTTCTTGCCACTTTAGTTTTATATATTTCTACGACATATAAATGCCGAACTCATTTACGAAATTAAGTATCAGTTATTCCATCTTGTGATATTTCGGACACACTTTTCGGAGTCGTAACTTTATTTCAGTCATCGGATTTATGGAGAAATATATATATATATATTGATAAAAAAATAATTTATCTTGAACTATATATAACTTTTTAAACTTTATACAATTTTCTATGCGGATAGACTATTTTTTATTTTTTTTTTAATTCCAAAAATTCTGTATATACGAGTAGTTGCACGAAAATTGGAAAATTCTACTTCGTGTAGTTAATCCGACGACTACCAAAAATTAATACCACGCATGGGAATTTCCTGCATTTGGAATTTGTTATAACTTCGTCATACTGAGCTTCAAATTCCCATATTTTATTCTTTTTTTTTTTTTTTTTTTTGTGTGTGTGGTTCTTGAACTAATGTAAAACATCTTCATATTCGCTAGAGAAAACATTTTATCTTGCCGCATCCATTCATAAATTAGTTTTATTTTTGGACTCTGCAGCTGTGTAATTTTTACCATTTTTGTACATAATAGTAAAGTTTTGTAGAATTTCTTTATTTTCGTATCGAATTGGCAAAACTGATTCATTCGTCTTTTCGATATAATGACGTCATTATCCGTATTAGCTTCCTTTAGAAACTACAGTATTTTGTTATTTTTATTTTTTTATGTCCAAAATGATAAGAAATAAAACAGATCTCTTCCGATCGGTACTAAATCCCATTTTTTCCGTTCCTTTATTTTTATCATAATTATTTTTTAAAGTATTGGGTCCTTCTAAAGCTAATATCGTTTTTAGCATTAGGTTTCGAAAGGATATAAAAGATAAATCACTTTGCTAATTTAATCAAGTATATATTCCATAGAATAAGGCCACTTCCACTTAGTAGTATTTATAAAACTTTAAAAATTCGTATTTAGACAAGCTGAGACACGTTTTAACAAGTAGCAGTATAAAAACGACATTACTTTTGCCATGACCTGATATGATCGCTTTCAGCAAGAAAAATATTCGAGTAAATTAGCTGATCACAACAATTTTTTCGTTATTTTTTTTTATTTAGTCGAAAAAAAACTGATTAAGCAAATTTTCGAAAATTATACGCATAAAAATCTTACTTCAGCTTGATTTTTAAGATGGTATTCTTTCTCATAGGCGTATCGAAAGAATATTATATCGTATTTTCTTCTTCTATAATCTAATTCGACCAGAAGTCTAGACAGCTGCTTAAGAGAGAATCTTCTTAAAAGTTAAAATTGAATTTTCAACCAATTTTCAACATCTAACTCGGAATGATTTATATTTAACCACCATTTTTCTTAGTAAGAAAAAAAAAAATAAGTAAAAGCGTAATTACAAGACTAGGAATTTTTGCGAAACTTGCACTTACGCTAGAATATATATATATGTACAGTATATTTATAAAAAGTCGCTGAACTCTTAATAAAATATGTTAGCTACAAAATCTTCCCATGTTTTCGCAAGTAACATCATTTATTAATTCGGTATCGCTAGTTAAATGTTCACGTATCCCATTTATTATAATTTAACGAGCCTTTTTTTTTATATATATATTCCACTGTTGCCATCTGTGGACTATTTTCGTAACTATCTAAATAACTTTTTTCCTTCGAATTGAGCTACGTTATCGCTTATTAGCAAAGTAAACATTTGCGAACACTGTACCTTAAATATCAACAATTAATTAATTGCCATCAGTTAGCGTAGGAATAATAAAATTTTAAAGAATTTGATTAAATATTTTGATGTAATTCTGTTTTGCTCTATTTTTTTTTCTGAATTTTTAAGAGCACCTGTGTGTTGATTTATTCATTTAAATTTTCCAGCAGCTAAGAGGATAACCTTTCATTTTTTTATGAAGTGTCTGCTGCATTATTTACTCCACGTGATGCGACTTCTTGAATAATTCCGTCTTTCTTGGTGCCAAAATAAATAAATTAAATATTTCCGAACAATAGCATATTTTTTTTTGCAGTGTTCTTTTCAATATACTGTATATGTAACACGACTCCTGTTATGGTTATTAAATTTTTAATGCCATGAAAACGTCGTACTTCATAACTATCCGCATCCTCCATCAAGGATTTTATATTCAGCCTATTGTATATTTTAAACGCAAATATTTTTTATAAAATTCAAAGTATGCTTCGATGCACATAATAATCGTTCGACGTTATGTCTTCTATTTTTGATAAAGATCTTTTGTATACATCATTTTTTCTGTGCCCTACAAACGTTATTGCATTACAATATGTTTTTTAACACCATTGCGTAATGAGGGCAAAGTTCTGCTGTACTTAACAAATAAACTTCAGAATTTTCGTCTTATTAAAGCAATTTTTGATCAAGTAATACTTTTTTAATTTCAATTTCATGTACTGCTTATAAAATAATGAAAATCTGTCCAGATTCAGATGTTTCTATCTTTAAATATGTGTGATAATGATTTGTAAATTATCACGAAATGTTCGGCGGCTAGAGAATTAAGATGATTCGTAAGAGTGATAAACTTAACAAAGCTAAGGTTATATGAACAAAAATAAATGTCGGACATTAAGAAATTGTCGCTAAATGGAGAATACAATATAGCAGTGGTCTTAAATTTCGGACCTCAGGCCTCATGCAGCTCGATACGCTCTTTATTAGGGCCCCGTTGCATTTATTATAATTGCAAGAGAATATAAAAAGATATTCAAGAAAGAATTGCAACCATTTTTCGTGAAATATTTGAAAATCATTTTAAAGTGTTTTTATATATATATTGTACTGAAATTCAATAAAACAATTTTTTCGATACAAAACTTCTATCTCAAACTTAGATACAGTATATAAAAGGCAATCCGTGGCTGTCCGCCCATATTAATTGTTCGATTCCTTTTAAACGATCTAGAAATATGGAATTTGGCAGATTTCTAATTTTAAGAAAATTCAACATGGAAGCTTCAAAATAGTAGATCGAATAGCAGAAATATTAAAAATCAATATTTGCTTTTCAACATTCTTTGAGTAGTCGGCCGGATTGGCCACGTGGAAACGCTTCAGCTTTCCACTCTGGAGGACCCGGGATCGATTCTCAGTCCCACTCTTTAAAAATATTTATCATGGAGTCCGGGTCCGGCTCCTCGATCCTCGTCTTCCATAATCTGGCTGATCCCTCCGCAGGGAGGGGCAGCCTATGGAAGGGCTTGTTTCGCTCCGCTACTTAATACTCTTACTGACAGTGAGTGGAAAGTGGCGTCATCTGTTGACAAAAACAAAATTCTTTTGAGTTATACTTCCATGATGACTTTATTAAGTTCTTTTATTACAATGAAGTTTCATATTATTACATATGGAATAACAAAAAGTTCTTGCGGAATAAACAAGGAACAATATTTTCTCAACAGATGACGCCACTTTCCATTCTGTAAGAATACTAAGTGAAGGGGCGAAACAAGTTCTTCCACAGGCTATGGAGAGCTAGCCAGATTGGGGAGGATGGGAATCGACGAACTGGGCCCCATGATAAGCATTTTCAAATATTGGGATCCGAGACTCGAACCTGATCATACAGAATGGAAAGCCGAAGCATTTCTAAGCGGCCAATCTAGTCGATAATAAGGAACTTATTTGACGACTTTCCAGGGGTAAGAAAGAGCAATGCTGGTCGGTCGGATTGGCCGCGTGGAAACGCTTCGGCTTTCCACTCTGGAAGACCCAGGTTCGAGTCTCGGGTCCCACCCCTTGAAAATATTTATCATGTGAGCCCGACCCAACGATCCCCGTCCTCCACAATCCGGCTGACCCCTCCGCAGGGGTAAGCAGCCTGTGGAAGGGCTTGTTTCGCCCCGTCACATAGTATTCTTCCAAAATATAGTGTGGCGTCATCTGTTTACAAAAAAAACACTACACCAGCCACAATCATACACAGCCGCATGGTAAAGTGCTAATTAGCTTACTACCTGGAAGACTGACTCAAGTGTTCTCATATTTCCATATTTTCTCAGGGATCTTAATTCTTCTGATCTCATCATGGGTGAAGGCAACCATTATATTCAAATGTTTCATCGCTTAGTAAAATCTGGTTGGAGAGCGATAATAAGAGTTAAGAAAGAAAAGTAAAAAACGCAGTCTCCCTCACTCGACGTTCCTTTTGCACTCTATCATTTGGAACACAACGAAACTTCGTTGCATCAACCACATATTCAAGCATCTCATTTCAGCTGCAATCAGATGACTCCTGTTATATTTTTCATGAAACAGACAAGTGTTATACTTGACTGTTTCATAGTTCATCTTAGCTGTGAAACTCGATTTTTTCCTACACATCAGTGTTTCGATCAGAACTAATCTCATACACAGACATTCTAGATCAGGGGTGGGCAAACTTTTGTGATCGCGGGTCGCATGGACTTCTGTAAGGTGACTAGCGGAGCCCAAATAAAAAAACAATGTTTTTAGTTTCGGATATATGAAGTACTCATAGTAGAGGGAAATATAGTGATCATGCCGGAAACCAGCGTTTTTATTGATATTTTCAACGAATTTTCATGGCCGCTCTCTATCACTGCTACTACACTCAAAATCCATTTTTTTCTCAATAGATGACACCATTTTCCACTCAGTAAGAGTACTAAATGGCGGGGCGAAACAAGCCCTTCTACAGGCTTCTCACCTCTGCGGAGGGGTCAGCCGGATTATGGAAGACGGGGATCGACGGGCCGGGGCCGGACCACATGATAAACATTTTTAAGGGGTGGGACCAGAAATAAGAACCCGGGTCCTCCAGAGTGGAAAGCCGATGTGTTTCCAGGAGGCCAATCCGGCCGACTATGGCAGGGGTTCAATTTACCCACTTAATAATCAACAGATTGAGAAGTAGCAAAAAGGTTCAAGGATCAACTTATCATAAACATTCGCGTCACTTGAAGAGATATTGCTCACTTGTCCCTGCCGTAGACATATTTATATACTGGTTGATAAATATACATTTGAATACTTACCCTTCCCTTTAAACCGAAACAGGCAAACTGCTGTGGTTCAGTCAGATAATTCCAATCAACTGGTGTTTGGCGTAAAGCAATAGCTTCAATAGGAATATCGGTAATAAAATTTTCATTTCCG
>WUQG02448103.1:0-13109 GCA_011317285.2 Androctonus mauritanicus | reverse complement strand
CACTGGTGCATGAGCTTCAAAGAAGTCGATGCCATACTGTTGAGTAAAATCTTTTGCTATGGGATGCACTTTCCATCTGCATTAAATTTGTCACAGAGGACCATGTGGTAAAAATGTTGTGTAAAAATGTGTGTAAAAATGTTTCATCATGTGGTAAAAATGTTGTGGGTTGCGTTCTGCAACTCATAACATTTTTACCACTTGGTCTATTGACAATATCCCATGACTTATTTTCAATTATTGAGACAAGTTCATCAGATATTGCACTGTTCCATTCATCTGCGTTTGGGCCACTGAGGACTTCCTTAACAGGTACTATGCAAGCAACTGCAATATCACAGTTGTCTGCAACTAACCTTGAATCTATATAAGGAGAATCTCTTTGGCTTACTGATTCGCAGGTGATCATGTTATATTTTTTTGTGGTCTCCCTGAAAGGCCAGTTCTAATGATTTTTGGTCTTCCAGCACCTCTATGAAATTGTTCATCTAATGGCATTGGATGTTCATCATCAGCAGGTGTCTCTAGTATTTCCGGATCTGGTTTTCTACCCTCCATTGGGATAACTAGGTCAAGTTGGCTGTGCGGTTTGTCTGCATTTTGGTCAGGGATCTTGATATCTGGATGTGGAGGAGCATTAAACACGTCAAAGAACTTTACTTCACGGCTTATAATGGTCTTCCTGTCCTTTGGCAGATAAATGCAATAGGCTTTAGATTCATCAGAATAGCCAACAAATATTCCATCTTTGCCATGAGGATCCAAGTTTCCTTTAGTGGAATTTTTGTCAAGGATAATGAACTTGCTCCCGAATATTTGGAAATGCAAGACAGACGGTTTCTGTCCTGTCCACATATTATATGGAGTCTTCATCAAAATGCCTTTGGATGGACATCTATTGCAGATGTAGTTTGCTATAGCAACCACTTCTGCCCATAGCAATGGATGTAGACCTGATTGTATCAGTAGTCAACAAGCCATATCGTCAAGTGTTCTATTTTTTCTTTCCGCAATTCCAGTTTGCTGAGGAGTGTAAGAGACTGTTAAGCATCTCTTGATGCTGTTGGCCTGGAGAAAACTTTTAAAACGGTGATTGCAGAATTCTGAGCCATTATCTGATTGCAGAGCTTTTAGTTTGAATCCGCTTTCTTTTTCCAGTAAGTTCTTAACAGTAACGAAAACATCAAAAAGTTCACTCTTGTCTTTGAGAAAATGTACTTCACCCTATCTTGTATAGTCATTGATAAAGACAGCAAAGTATCTTGCACCTCCAACAGACCTATTGCAAGTTGGTCCACACAGATCCGCATGTAAAATTTGCAAAGGTTCTGTTGTTCGTTGAGCAGATGCACAAGGAAACCAAGTTTGTGTCATTTTTCCCAATGTGCATACCTTGCTTGGTGTAAGCAGAGGCATAACTAGGATTTTAGCGCCCATGGCAAATATATAGCTTGGCGCCATTGGACTGTTCTTAAGGCGAATTTACAATATCCCTTATTAAGAGATTCTGGCGCCCTTGGACTGTTGCGTCCTTGGCAACTGCCCAAATGCCAACGTCTAGTTACGCCTCTGATTGGAGGAAACGTAAGAAAATTCGGTGGACGTACATAGTGGAACATGCGGTTACGATTTCGAAAAAAAAAAATTTAGTACCAAAAGTTGTCAGCAGGGCGATTGTGGCGATACAGAAATGTAGAATGTGTGATTAAGGAATGTGTAATCGCTAAATGAGACAGCACACATCAAGTTTCTGAACAATATATGCCAACGTTTATTGTTAATTACACACGGGGTTCAATATGAATACCATTTAGATGTTCCAAGAATTGCATGCGACGCACGACATCTTCCATGGCGGCGCACAACATATCGTCGTGAAAGATGTCGTGCGGCGCACGACATCTTTCACGACGATATGTTCCTCTATTCCCCTGTGTACGTCCACCGAATTTTATTTACGTTTCGTCCAATACATGACGCGCTATAGGGCTCTGAACACCTCACGTTATTTTATGGCCACCCAATATATAAATTGCAAATTTTTGTGTACCATCAGAAATATCAGTTAGCATCTGATAAAATTTTGTGTCAGTATTAATAAATCTGCCATTTTTTTCATTAAACTGTTTTAAATGATAACGTGTTTGTTAATAACGATCATATTTTAAAATTGCAGGCGCTCCTCTAGTTACGAACTTAAAATTTCATTTTCAAATTTCACGAAATTTCAAAAACGGTGCTTGTGGATTCCTTACTCTTGGATCATTTTAAATAATATCATAATAGTTGTTAGAATATTCTGTTATGAAAAATTACAAAGTAAGTAATCCTATTACTGCAGTATTTCAAGATGGCGGCGATTACGAAAAAAAAAAATTGTTTATAATCGGAACTTTTTGTTCAGATCTGTGAAATAAGAAATATAAAATTTAATATAATTGTGAAATATATTAAAAAAATACAACATATAAAATTATTTCAGTACTTTTCGGGGCCAAATAACAACAGTATCCGAGTTACGAACAAAATTTATGTACGAATTATGTTCGTAACTAGAGGAGCGCGTATTTTATAATATATGGAATTTTCAAATGAATCTAGTAAAAAAAGCATATTAAGCAAAATATAAATTTGCGAAACATTGACAGAATGAACCAAAATGACGAAACTTCGGGCCTTTCATTAGAAATTTCATCGTTAATTGATGTTTAATTCGGAGGTTTGAATAAACGGCGAAACCTATGTTTTATCCCTTATATTCGTGAAAAAACAACATATTCATATTATATTTTCGATTCCATTTAATGTGAAAATCAGAATTGGCATCGACTTTCCTTTTCTGAGACTTTTTTTTTTGTCAATAGATGATGCCATTTTCCATTCAGTAAGAGTACAAAGTAGCAGAGCGAAACAAATCTTCCACATACATTCGGACCACCAATCGCTTTAATTAGACTACTTTATCTGACAATCGTCATCGGAGGAAAAAGCTCTAGCTAAACCCTCCATACTGAGAAGTGAAGAAGAAATCCTTCCACAGGTTAACCACTCTTGCGGAGGGGTCAGTCGGATTATGGAGGACGGGCCGGGTCTGGACCCCCCATATTATTTTCAACGGATAGGACCCGAGACTCGAACCCGGGTCCTCCAGAGCGGAAACCCAATACGTTTCCATGCGGCTAATCCGGCCCTTTTCTGGGGCTTGCCAATGAAGAGAAGGGAACAGAGAAAGCTTTACAGTGCTAACATTAATGAAAATAAATTTTTAAATATAGGTTAATGTAAAATATGCTGGATATTAGCTTATTGTAGATGAATTTCAATAAGTCTAGCAATCCATACATTTGATTGAATGCTAAGCTCAGTCCAGGAATGCAGATTGCAACCCTTATCTTATTGTTACACGATTACTTATATTCACATATAAGCTAAAAAATGTTATAAAAAGGAATGGGTTTGTATAAATGTCAAAAATAAATTTTTTGCAAGATCATATGATCTGCCGACTCAATCGCGTTTCCTAAGATCATATTGAAATTAAGTGTAGCCTATATATAACGGACTTCCGTACAACGCGGGATACGTTCTGCGTTATAGGAAATTGCGTATTATTTACATTATTTTTATAAATAAATCGAATACTAATCGCAATTTTTTTCATCACATCATACGAATTCGCGTTATACGGGAGTTTACTGTATATGATTGTACATAAATATTTTTGTGGGATTTAAATATCGAATACTGCACAAACAGCATCGTAAATATGTCTCTCAACGTTCTTTTCGTGCTAGTAATATGTCTTTTGCATCATATGTATATATCAATGGGTCTTTTGACAGCCGTCGCGAGTCCGCCATATTTATTCTTAAAAAAAAAATGATAAATTATATATCGAATATTGTGAATATGCATACTTATGTATAATATTTTGCTCAGATAAAAATATTCAATGAAACACTGTATAAAACCATTTAAATGGGCTTCCATTTTTATGTCTGTGCTCAAATTAATTTCTTTTGATTAATCATACTAAAACATTTTGTATAAATAATGATTGAATACACCACTGTTTCATATATATAGTTTTTTATTTAGATAATACAAATAAGTATGGAAAATGAGTAAAAAGATCACACAGCTCACTTTAATTATGAGCATAAACATTGTATATATTGAATATAAACATACAATAGAAAAAAGTATTCACATATAATAAGGATACTGTACAAATATACAAAAGCAGTTTTAAATGTAATTACATATTAAACTGTCAAATATAAACAGACTCGTAGAGAGCAATAACTTCGCAGGATTCGTTGTCTTAACACTATATACAAAATTGACTATACTCACAAAACATATTATGGTTAAAATAACCATATCAACAAGTTTCATTCTGACTACAATCATCATAAAAAAATCGAGTGTTGTGCATAGTAGGGTGTATACACAGATCATCATCATAATAATACAAAAGTATTTATTTTCAAATTGTCTTTCCTAAGATGGGAATTTTTTCAATATAATTAAGTACAAATATAATGTTTGAATTAAAACAATTTATTTCAATTTTGTACTCCACTTAGAAACTTTAAAAATTTACCCTGTTTAATTTTATTACTATATTAATAAACAAGACTGAAAAATAGACTTTTATAATTAAAATTTTTTTAGCATTAAAATATATATATATATTTTTGCTGCAAAACAAGTAAATGTTCTTAATTTTAATAATATAGAAAAATAATCTGATAGTCAAATTTTTGAAATACAATGTATTTTCTTAATTATTCTAAAGTAACTTTTTGATATAGTAAATATTTTCATTTATTTTATTACAATTTTTAGTTCACATATATGCAATAGAGAAATAGCCTAGATTACTAAAATGCATGTTTATATAAAATGTTATTTTTATAATTTTATCTGCTTATGATAAAATATTTATTGCAAACATGACAATCAAAACCTGATCTTATAACAAGCTAGCAATTTTGTAGGATCAATCTTTTTTTCATATACTAATAATTCTTTATGTAAGAATGGTTCGTCAAATTATTTATCATGTGAAACTAATCAGATAAGGAGTTAGGAACAAAATATTTCTAACTGATGAAATAATCCATCAAACAGTCAACAGAAAATCATAGAAAGATCCTTAACAGTGGAAATGGTGTGTTGTATACACTTGGAATAGAAATAGAAACATATACTGATCAGAACATGATTTATTAGTTATATAGCAGTTGCACTGTTACAGAAACTTTTATATATTTTTATTTGATGAATCCCTTATCAGTCCAAATGAAAAAAGTAATGGATACTATAAAATGAGCATATGAAAAGTCTTAGCACATATTTAAGAAAATATTACAAATTTGATATTAAATGTTTAAAGAGAAGTGAGATACAGAAATATATTTCTGTAAATATAAAACTACTGCATATCCAATAAACCATAATTGTCTGATTGATATGTTTTCTTCTTCCCATTTTGGTTATATACAAATATTTTACTTCTACTGTCAAAAACAATTTTTGTTAATTGTTCCATTATTGATGTGTGTCATTATCCAAAACCAAATTACTGTTCAATATTACTAATTTCAAGAAAAATAGTTTTAGAAGGAAATAAAAATTTCATGCCAAAATTTGCAATATGCATTTACATGTACCTTCAATGACTAAATACTGGCATACCTTGCTTTACAGAGCTTTGCTTTTTGGCACTTCACTAATATGGTGATTCTCAATTATGTGAAGGATAGGAATTCAAGTCAGATGTAGTGTCTTTCCTCACTTCAAAATTCCTGTTTTGTGCAAAAAAACAGCAACAGAGAAAAGAATTTGGAGGGAGTGACACACAAAGAGGAAAAATAAACAATGAAAAAATATATCATATGCAACCTAGAGATTCTTGTCCTCTATGGCATAAAACATTGAAGTACTAAAAACAGGAGATAGGTATCAAAGAATTAAAGAGAAGACATCAATAAAAGACAATAGTCCATAAACATTTGGTCTTTCCCCATGAAAAAGATGAAATGAAGGGTCAATTTTGTCAGGGATTCAGATATGGAGAATCAACCAGTCAATCTGTGCTGAAATTCAAGAGAAAATAAAAGTTGAGCCAGTCAGATCTTGAGATCAGTGCAATATCCAGGAACTGACAAGAAAATATCTATGGAAAATTCCAATAAGAGAAAGAATATGAACAATATTTTAGAACTAGAAAAAGGTACTTGCTATTTTTTAAAATGAGGAATACACAAAACCTCTGATGAATGTAAACAATAGGAGGAATATATAAGACCTCTAGTGAATACAAATGAAAGGAAGAAATCAATAACTTCTAGATCAGGACTATATTGTGGTCAAGAGAAGAACAACTTTATTTAAGATACAAGATACTTATCCTACCAAATTGTATATTGTCAGATTTAGTATATTTTGTAAAGGAAGTTATTGATTAATGAACTGTTTGTCTCTGGGTTGCTAATGTCGCTAAGTCTCATTACATGTCCTTATGCAGATCGGACCACATACTGCAAGTAGGCCAATAGCCTGAATGAGTATGTCTGGCATTCCCAAAATTATATTTCATGTTTTTGTTTTATACCTCAAAATGAAAATTATCTGAAAATAATACTTAGAATAGGTATATAGAATATAAATTAACACAGATCTGCCAAGCACAGCCATCTGAGAAACTGAAGGTGTAAAACCCAGAATTGAAGCTGGATTCTCCAAGATGATATGCAAATGCTTTAAATCACATCTATCTGATCAAGTTTTATAGGTCTAGTATTATTATGCACTTAAGGAATAACAGTGTAAATATATTTTTTTAGGCTTTTATATACATTAGGCAAATGAAAAATGGCTGTGATTTGCTTCACAATGGTGGTCTGGAATGTAACTGCCACAATAATGAGGTATGCCTGTATATAGTATTTAACATCACTTAAAAATCAATGGATACATTTATAAACAATTTCTATAGTATAAGATGATTAATCTGTTTTAAAAGATAATAAAACCAATGAACTTATACATTGTTAGAGTTAACTTTATATTTCTTAAAATATAGCCATATATACAAGAAAGCACTTATAGCAGATGAATTTAATCAAAACACTATAATATTTCTGATCAAATAATAATATTCTTTAATCATTACCCTATATTATTAATATAAATCAATCACCTACATTCTAAAGAGCATACAGATTCAAATTCAAAAATATAAGATTTGATACTAATCAAAATTTTAGTGTATTCTTGGTTATTCGTAGGCATATTATCAAAGCATACTTTCCTATTTTCATAACTTTTCATAGAAATTAAATTTTATATTGTACTCATGTATTAATTGATATGATGTAAACAAAAATACATTTTCTGACTATTCAAAATGAGAAATAATATAAATTTGAATTTTTCTAGACATATTTACAATGTTTAAATTAATACCAAGAAGATATAAATCAACAATTAACAATAAAAAGATAAAGCTAAAATGATATCCGACTTACTTACTGTTGAATTCAATATTGTATTTATACATTTTTTACTGAGAATATATACTAATATATAATCTGCAATATTAAGTTCTATTAAGAATGATATACTTGTGAAATTCATAAATCTGAAATCTAAAAATTAAGCACATTTATTATGTATTTCAGATTTCTGGATTCTAAGTAATATAAAACTATTTCAAAATTTATTCATTCTTATTTTAAATGATTTAAAATAAATAAATATATTTATAGTTATTTAATAATAAATTAGAAGCAGAATTTATTGAATTAATTTTAATATTTTTATTTTCTGGTTTTCAGATTAAAATTTCCTTAGTGTATTTTGTATTTTGACAATTATCAAAATGTCTTGTATTTTAAAATCTGAATTTGTTTGTTCTAAGAATTTAGTTGATTAAACAATTTATTTTAGAATCTAGCATCTGCATTGATAAGAGAGCGCTGGATTTATATATAAATTCAACCCTCTACAGCTTAGGGTCTCAAGCCTCACTAAAAAAAATACTAAATGCATTTGAGAGAAGTCTGTTAAATGTTATAGATTAGAAGTCACAGTACACACAAACTTAGTTCTGATATAAGATAATAGCTACATATGATTTAAACAATTATCAATATTATTATTGAAATGTTTCTGATTAAATGCTCTTGCTAAAGTGCTTTTTTATATTTAGATTTAACAAAAAATTTTTTTAATTATTATTTGTTATAGCATGAATAAATTTTAAAAATTGGTAATTTGCAAATTCAGAATAAAATTTACTAACAAAAGTTTTAATTCAAGCAAAGGCAGTTTAGTTTCATTTTGCTAAATAATTAATTAATTCAATAAGGTTTTAAAGTATAACCATAAGTGAAAACTTTTAATTACTAACTTTTAATGTATTGCTCATCATTATAAAATTTGGAATGTATTTAAAATAAATTTATTAAATAATACTGCTTCTTTTCTATAAGCCTATAGATAGAAAATTTATAATCTATTAAATTTCTACTTTTTTTTATTATTTTTAATCAGGTATGATCAAGCCAAAATCTAATATTAATTGTTAGGATTATTCGAATCACAGGCAAATTTTGCTTTATATCATTAATTTCTTTGAAAAATAATTAACATCTGTAGTTTTTTAAATTCTTATAAGACTATAAATTATAAAAATAACAATTACCAACCATTATTATAACTTGCTAAAAATAAAGAATTTATACATTCCTAGCAGTCTGAAAAATCATTATTTGTTGATCTAAGATAATTTTTTAAAATGCCTATTAGCCAATACTAATACAGAAGTTTGCAAACAATGAAAGTAATGTAATACCAATAAAAAACTATACAATTTGAATTGAAAACCAAATTACTGATATTTTTTCTTTTATCATATTAATTTATAATGTAAACATTTAAATGAGTACCTCTCTTAAACTACACATTTAATGAATTTTTAACAACTTCATAATTATTACAAAAACTCAATGAAACATAATTCTGAAGATATTTTGTCCATTAAAGAAAAATTTTTTTTAGCAGAAATAGTAATAATTTAAAAAATTTATATGTTAAAATAATAAATTCAAAAGAAACAATTCTGGCGGCTGGCTATTATATCTGATGTCCTAAATTCAGCAACTAATCACAACAATGAAACTTATGGAATCACACAAAGCAAGCCTTTGAGGTAAATAAATGCAGATCATTATTTTTTTCTAGGTATTCTTATTAAAATAACCTAAACAAACTTATTTATGAATCCCTGAGGAATACACATAATAAAGTTTTAATTCAAACAAACCTATATAGTTTACAAAGTCAATCTAGAAAAGCTGTTATATGTTCTGTATCGATATACACTATTTTCTCTCTCTATTTCTATTCAAATATTGAATAATATTTTGAATTGATAGATTATTGACAAATCATCAATTTAAATTATGTAGTACATATTTTAAAAAATAAATTTTCATTTTTTCAATTATTATTACTGACAAACTAAAAGATTTTAATTATCAATATATAAAAGTTATGATATAATATTAACTATCATCTTTTGCATCTTAAAATTTTCAAAATGGAAAAGTACAAAAATTTTCAATATTATAGAAGTACATTTTAATAGGATTCAAGTCTTTATAAAAATGAAATAATGTTCTTAAACTTTTTACAGATAAAATTTGATTAAGTATATTTAGACTTGATTCTGGGGACATTTTAAAATTACTTAATGTTGAAATGTATGAATAATGAAGTTTCAAAATTTTCTAATTTTCTCATATAAATTTAAGACATTTATTGCTAGATATATAAATTCATGATCAAATGACATTATAATGTTTATAATATTCAAGAAAGTAGATATGTTACAAAAAAGGCATTTGAATTTTGCAATATGACTGACTAATTGTCATATCACAAATAGTCTTTGTTTAAAATTTTTACTTTGCAATGCTGAATTCAAATATTTTTTACTTAAAATTCTGATATAAAGTTAACTTTCTCTCACAATTTTTTCATAATTATTATTAAGTAACACTTTCCTTTTCTTCAAAATATATTTCACAAAATTTTATATTATCAAAAATATTTCCATATTCTGCAACTTTAAGAGTAACAGTGTGAAATAATATTGAAAACTGTCAAATTATTATTGCTTGCTTTTCAAGTTTTCTAATCTTTTTCTTCTAAAATTTTTTCAAGTTGTTGATTCAAAGATCTAAACGATGGTCTATCTTCTGGATGCTGTTTAGAAATATAAGGAATGATAAAATTATTTATATTGAAAATTTTATATATAAAATGTGTAAATACATATTCAAATATTATATTCCTCTAGTTTCTTTGACAAACTTATTTAGCAGTCAAATTATATCGAAAATCACATCTAATCCTCCTGCCAGCTTGTTTGATAATAGATGAATTGCAAATAATGGCTCATGTTAAATACTTCAATTTCAAATTTATTTTAAGTGCAGAAATAATTCATACTTTCCTTAAAAATGCAAAATTGCATAATACATCTCTAATAATAAATCTCAAAAATAAATAATTAATACATATTTTCAACTTATGATCACTCATATTATAGTGATGCCATTGGTATATTCTGTGATTGATTAATGCAATTTATGTATGAGTTCATGAACAATGGTCTGATGTACCAAAATTATGCTTTTTTGTCCTATTACTGTAGTTTTTTCTTTATTAAATTACTACAATAATGAATAGTATGATAATGAATATTGGTAATTGGCAACCCATAAATTTAAGGTATTTCAGACTTCCACCTGCTTTGCTCTACAATCTTGTGGTTCAATTCAAATGCTATCATAAATTGAGATCTATCTATTATAATCAATATCTAATTATTGAAATATGGATTAACACAAAGTTTGACAATAAATTTTTGAACAGAATAATTTATTTCTTCACTTTTTCTCTTTAATAGCTATCTGAAGATACAATATTTTAAAAACTTACTTATATGAGATTTACAGTAAAATTTTATTAAATATTTATAAATAATATTAACAATTACAATACCTTATTTTCTAAATGGAAAAACTACTATCTCTAAAAATTTCTTTTATATTAAACAAAATGGTATTTACAGACTATTGAATAAAATCCTGAATATTTAGTAGGAATTGATATTTAGATCTTAATATGAATTAACTTGAGAAATTCAGCAAATGAATATTATATTATCTTAAAAGTAATTTAGAATGCTGGCAGAAGAGTTAATTGAAAGTTTATGAATTAAATAATATATAAAAGTAAAAAATTTTCTAATGATTTTTTATATATAATTATGTAAAGAATAAAAATTCGTATAATGACATATTGTATTTAACTTTTTCAAAGTTAAAATACTAAGTTATGCTAGAGAAATCATGATATAGCAGTACACATTAATTCAAATAAATTTGGACACAGTATTTCATGAGAGGAATAAATTTTTAATACAACTCAAATAATCTACTGTACAATATTTTGAATTCACTCAGACTAATATGTAATAAATTAAAATATGTATATGACAACATACTTTATTCTGTCTATAATAAAACCAGAAACTATTTTTGAATTTATTAGACACTTTTATTGATTTTGTCATATATGTTACTGATCAAAATTTATTTTACATTTCATTATATGCTTATTTTCGCATCTTGATTGTTTAAACAATAAAAACTATAGATAAATATTATTATATATCTTAATAATTTATAAAAAAATAGTTATATTTAAATTAATTATTTAATTTCAATTACCTTTTCCCAACAGGATCTCATAATTACATAAACTTCACGAGGACATGATCTTGGTCTTTCTAGCCTTTGCCCTCTTTGTACTTGCTCAACAACTTCAGCATTTGTTGCTCGACCATAAGGCATTTTTCCACATGTAAATACTTCCCACATAAGTACACCTAATAAAATATAAGATTTCATTTTCCATCATTACAATTTATTTTTGGTAACATTTCATTTTATGTGATCAATAAATACATTTTGATATCTATAATCAATAATCAACAATTGTTATCCAAATCACTACATGGGCTACTCCTTCATAGTCTCTCTAAATGGTAAGGGATTCAACTATTCTTTGACTAATCTTGATAAAAAAAATCACCACACCGAAGTATACTGGCCTTCCATTCTGAAGATATATATTAAGTTTTGGATACTATATATTCAGATTTTTTTTCAAGAAGAGTTCAAGTCCAGTTGTTTGAACTTAATCATTTAACTGAGAGGCAATTCCACAACAAATATGGGAAGCCATGATGAGCATTGGGTAATCCTGCTGCTTCCAATTATTTTTTTCTATTAAATGATAACTTCTATTAATATTTCCAGAAATAAAACATACACAGAATGAATATATTCCAATATAGCTGGAATTATATCGAATAATTTTATGATATAATTATATCAGGTAGCATGATTATTTTATTGCTATAAACAAATATCCTACAATATTATATCTGTTAAGTTTATTCATAAAAGAAAAATAAATCATAAGATGAATTTCAAGTTTTTATATTAAATACATATAGATGAAAATAAAAGTTGTATTTGGAATTGTTAATCAGAAACGGAAAAAAATATTTAAATAAATAAAACTAATAATTCATTTCATACTTATAACTACTGTAATTGTAAACCGAACAAAATAAGCACTATATAGCAGACATAACTCAGAACTTCTAAAAAAGATTTAATGCTAACATTTTCGATGTAAAGTACATCATCCTCAGGTACAAACACAATAAATTTTAAATTTACAAAATTGTCATGTCCCAAGAACAACAACCGGTAGGTTACTATGGATACGGAATCAAGTTATAAAAACAAACATTAATTTCAAAGTAATAATAATTGTGGAAACATCTAATACACTTAAAAATTATATGTATAACTATTAAAATAACATGTTATAATAAAAACACTAAAATTAAAAAACAGAGGACACTAAAATAATAGAGGAGGATAGACCATAATATATGTTACATGTGTTATTTTTGCATAGGCATATTACATTTAATCATACTTCAAGGTTAT
>WUQG02448092.1:0-13109 GCA_011317285.2 Androctonus mauritanicus | reverse complement strand
TTCCTTTGCTGTAGTGCTGGACTTTTGATTGTTATATATAAAGCAAAGTGGTTATTATATATGTTAATCAGAACTATCAAAAAATACACAAACTGACATCAGAAATATCAGTATATAGATCACAACATTTCCATTTAATATTAATTGATGATTGATACAGTATTTGAGTAGTAATAGCTTAATGGATAAAGCAAATGTATAAATTTAGTAGGTCAAGCAGTAAAATAAGAGGATAGTAACTGATAGAATAGAACAGATTATAAAAACTTAAGGGTAACAATTTTAATGAATAATAAATTCAAATTATAATAAATTGAAATTAATACAGATTAACAATAAATTCATGGTATAGAAAAAATACAAAGTTGAAATATGTTCTGTGGAAATTATTTTCTAATTATCTTTGATTTATTTTGTTAAATAGTTTAGAATCAAAGAACATGCTATGATATTAAGAGAGGAAAATAACTATGTAGAATAAACTTTGGAAATTTCAGAGGTAAAGAATACCTTTTTTTGAATTCAAGATTCTGGAACCTAGGTAAATTTCTCTTTCTGATAAATATTACTTTTTACTCTTTCAAAAAGTTAATTTAAGATGATATATATTTCCTCTTGAATTTTAAAAATTTAGTTAGATTATGCCTGATATATTGAAAATCTGTCATTCCTTGCTTAATCTTATTCACTTAAATTTAGTTTTTATATTTTTTTATTTAAATATTTCTCTCTTTGAATATATATTTATTTGGGCTGATTTGAATAATTCCATTTGAAAGATATATTTTATCCAAATATAATTTGATTTGTAAGGAAATATTATTGTTCCAGTTTACAAAAACCAGATTAGAATTAAAATTATGTTTATAATAATTTTTGTCTTTATTATCTGAAAAGTTGTAAAATAGAGAAAGAAGCTTTTAAAAACTTATCAAAACTCCAAGTCTAGCTTAATACAAGAAAATTTAGAAAGTATATCATTTATTGCAATAGAATAAATAGTATAACTAATTAGTATTAATGAAATAAAATAAAAAATTACAATCTATAAAATCCCACCAAAAAGTTCTGTAAAAATTATCAAATTTAACATTACATGAATGTTTTTACTAACAGATCCATTGCATCTCTGCTTAGAAAATTAGAAATTTTATTAATTTGGATTTTTAAATTGTAAAACTATATTCGTTTTTTACAAATAAATGTTAATGAAAGACTTCTTGTTCTTCCACAAAGTTTATCATCTTTAAGAACTTTATACAGAAGTTATATCTTTTTTTTAATACTATTTTCCAACTAGTAATTTATTAAACAGAATGTCATTTCAGAATCTATTGTAAGTACACTTATGATTATATCAGTCATGGAATTAAATAATGGGAAATGATAGATCAGATATAAACTCCTTTGAAGAAATAAAGGAATAGATTCTGGAATTAAATTTTAAATGCAGAACTTCTCATAAGGCAATTATTTTCTGATAAACCAAAGAATTATGTAGGACATGTGGAATATAGGAAAAATTCAGATGTATTTAGCAAAAGTCATATATCAGATTTGTTTAAAAACCTTCTTCCTTAGTTATTAATTTATCTTACATTAATTATTTAAGTAATCATCATTTTTAATAACTCTCTAAATTTTTTTATTGTACTTATGATAAGGAACTAATAAAATTATATATGTTTTATTATTGTGATGAATTTATGATAAGGCTTCATGTAATTTTTGATATAAGATTTTGAAAATAGTAACACTGATCCTTCTTTTATTTAACTTTGAGGGGGGGATAAAATTTTTTTAATTGATTACAAAATGTTTTTGTTTTTAAAGTTAAATTATTTCTCCAAAATTATGTATTTAATATAGACTTTACACTTTTCAATATATAAATATGGGAATCTTGTGTAATAGAATTATTAAGTACTTTTACTAGTTTTAAATAAATTACACAACCAGTATATAATCAATACAAGCATAAATTTTGATATTATGCAGTAATATAAGTGCATCCTTTTCACTTCTGAATATTCTCATATTTTAACTTGAGGATTCACATCTCAAAGTTAACAATTCTCTTGTTATACTGTTGTATTGATTATCACAGCATTTTATATATAGAACTTCAATAATTTCCATATAATCTATAAAGGAAATTTTCAAATAGTGGTTTGTTAAAACTCAAGGCTTATGAAATTAAACTTATATAATAGAGTGAATGTAGAAAAATTCTTATCATGTAGCTATTTTTCTACATTCACTCTATTCTAACCTTTCATAGTTTAGTTAAGGAAGTGAAGCTATAGTTTTTCTCTTCTCTTTGGAATATAATTATTTAGTTGCTTCTGAATGTAAAAAATCAAATAATCATCATAATAAAGATAACAAAATATAATAGCATTCATTTTGAATGAAATAAAATTATTAAATTTGAAAATTTAAAGCTATTTTAGGATGATTATTAAATATACCAAGTGTATCAGCATTTTTATTATGTTAATAAATTTCATATTAAAATTGTTAGAAACATGTTGATTAAAAACTGATATATGATTGCTATTACTATTATTATATTTTAATTATGCTTTTACAATTTTTGATTAATTTTTAAATAATATATTTGTTTATAATAAATAATGTAACTTTTTTTAAATCAATAATGATCAAAATAATTAGAATCTGACAATTGATTAAAATTGTGAAACAATTAGAATTTTTTTAATAATAATAATTTTGAGATATTAACTATTAATCAAATTTTAAAATTTAATTATAATCAAAAATTGTTGTTTATATAATTGATTATATGGAGATGAGATTTAAAATGTGTTTAAAAATATTAAATTAACAAAAGTTGTATAAATAACACAAAAATCTCTCAGCCAAAGGAAAACTTTTGTTTAAGAAATATTTTTGACTTGTATACTGAAACCTTCAACAGCTTTATTCCAAAAATGATAATTAATTTTCAAACGTAACAAAAAATAAAATTAATGTTTTGCTATATTTAAAAGTAATACTTTTAAATATTGCATAACATTTATTTTGTTTTAATAAAATCAGAGCTCACAAAAAAATCTAATATTTCTGTTAACTATAACTTTATTATTTGAAAATTAAGGCAGAACAGATTCTAAATAAAATTCATTTAATATTAACTTTGAGAAATTTTAAAAGCAAACATCACTTTATTAAAAAATTCATAATGTCTAATTAATAATAATAATTTAAATTTCAGTTCATGATGGTCCTGTAAATAGTTTTTCATTCCATCCATCTGGAAACTATATTATTACTGGATCTTTAGATACAACAATGAAAATCTTTGATCTTTTAGAAGGAAGATTAATTTATACATTGCATGGGCATCAGGTAAAAACCCTTATTATCTATTTTTGACCTTTCCAATCTGGAATGCATTAAGAATATATAAATTAGATTTGTCTATCAGTACAATACTTTACATAATATTATATGATTTGAATAAAATTGGCATATATTATTTAGACTCAATAATGAATAATTTCATTGCAAAAACTGTCCTAAAAGATGAACTTAAACATGTTAAATTTCATAATTATTTAACTCAGAAATTATTTCTGCCTCAATTATCAGTCAAACAGTGTGATGTGGTAACAGTCAAAACCGTATAAATGTAATTTTGTATGTTTTGAAAATATTAAACCAGTTGTACAACTGGTTTAATATTTTAAAAACATTTACTGGTAATGCAGTGTTTTTCTTAAACCTGACGAATATAAAAATAAGAAACAAAATAGTGTATAGATGATAGAAATGGCATAAAATGAACATAGAAAATTATGATTTATAACTGCAATGAAAGAAAATTATGATAAGATATGACTTAAAGATTTTTATAACATAATTTCACATTACTGTACAGTGTACATATAGCCTACTCAACTTACGACCAAATCGTGTTATGACCAGTCTGTCGGAACCGATCGTGGTCATAAGTCGAGCACTAGCTGTATATATTTATAATTTCTTATATTGACTATAATATATATATTATACTTATCTTTCTGCCTAACTCTTGTTGCTATGATTTTCTTTCTAGAAACATTTGCATACTTAAAAAATTATTTAAATTTTATTATTCTATTTTTATATATAACTATTAATTTTTGAAATTCTTAGTGGAATTGTTAGTAATGACTATTAGTAATAGCTGAAAATATTTAACTATAAGAAATAAAATTAATTTTCATACTGCTGTATGGTACACTCTTATTTTAAATTTAATATTTTAAGATCTTTATCCATAATAATAAGAGTTAGATAAAACTTTTTAAAATTTATGTTTATGTGCTCATAGTTTCATTTGAATATATATGTATGTTAATAAGACACTTATAAAGCAATAACCAATTATAAGTTCGGAGAATCTTATGCTTAACATGAAAGTCCACTACACTCTTTAAAAAATTATTATGTGGTATGCAAACTCACAGTACAGGATTATCAATCCAATATTCTTTAAGAATGCTGGACAACAGAACAATTATCAAAACTATTTTAATATAGTATGTTGCTTTGCTCATGGTCAATGAGATGTGTATGTGATTTCAACAAAATAAATATCTTGTCATATTAACAGGGGAAGGAAGGGAATTGTCCAACACTGATTTGGACCAAACTTTGGGTGTATTTAGAACTTTATGAGTAATGATAATATGCAAAATATTACATCCCCATTTTTGGTTGTTCAAAAAAAATATGAGGTTTATATAACCCATTCTTTTCATATGTGTAATTAATTATTAGCAGTTAGAAACAAAATTATTTAAAGAAAGTAAACAACAAATATCTAATGATCTCCCGACCGATGGCATGGACTTTAGTCACAGCAATAAGCAAGGAAGGAGATTTCTAAAAATGTCATGTGATTAAAACAACTGCTGTCGGCAATGGTGGCCATTTCCCACCAAATTGTAGCAGCGGCTGAACTGTGTTTTGCACTCAATTTTCGCATTCATTATTAAGCGAATAGATAGATATGTATTGCCAAGATGTCATTTTAGATTTCGATTAAACCCTTTGTATATTAAGCCAGCAGTTCAGGAAAATTGCACTAATGACTAGAGGATAAGAGATTTTTATTATAATCATTAATACAGTTTTAATGTAATTATTCATGACTATATTCATTTTCATTATGTTGGTGCATATTTATAAGAAAATAGTTTAAACACAAAGGTTTTCGGCAAGCAGGCCAAGAACATTGAATAAACATAGAATTTGGGCATTCCGAGCATTGATAATGGTCGATATCAAAACATGTCTCGCAGGTTTTCAAATCTGGTAGTGGTTACCGAAAATCCAGATTTATCCCAGGCATATTTAAACATTTCTGTGAATAGTGGCGATGGCAGTTGGTTCAGCAACAAAGAATTCTTGCGGATGATGTTGCCACATGCATGCAAATGTATAGGCGCTTGGTCTGCGTTGGATAATTCCCTTCGCAGTTCAGCTGCTGCCACAATTTGCCAGGAAACGGCCGCCATTGCCAACAACAATTGTTTCAAGTGCGTAATATTTTTAGAAACCTCCTCCCCTATTTATTGCTGTGACTAAAGTACATACCGTTGGCCAGGGAGATATTTGTTGTTTACTTTTTTTAAATAATTTTGTTTCTAACTGCTAATAATTAATTACACTTAAGAAAAGAATGGGTTATATAAAACCTTATATATTTTTTTAACAACCAAAAATGGGGATGTAATATTTTGCATATTATCATTACTCATACAGTTCTAATTACACCCAAAGTTTGGTCCAAATTGGCGTCAGATAATTCCCTTCCTTCCCTTGTAAGTGAATTACTATGGGATTTTGGAAGAATTATTTGCCAAGCATTTGATTTCATAATAAGATAAGATTTCATTCCCAATATCTCTACCGAATTTTTTTTTATAGGCTCAACTTAAATGATATATATTATGGTAGTAATTTTCATACTTCCACTACATAAATACTATTTTATTATTATAGGAGGATGCAAACTAGTTTGAGAATTTTAGTGAAAAAATGATGAATGAGGAGTTAGAACTAAGGCCTAATCTCCATTGCATCTGGAAATTGATAATGTAAACTGAAACAAGCAAAGTTATGTTTCAGGTTATTTTCACTTTATGCTTTAACTCCATATAAACAAGTCAACAGAACTTTATACCACCATCTAGTATCCATATACTTATACAAGATGAGAATGCTCTGATGGCTGTTCAATTTTTATCTTTAGTGATTTGTCTCATGCTGGTCTATAAATATCAGTTAGTCCACGACCACTTATATTACTTTCTCAAATTTTTTTCCTCTCTCTGTTATATCTATCCTTCTATACTTTACATTTTTGTTCTGCTTCATTTTCTACTTTAAAAACTTTGATTACATTAAACTATAAAACAACTGATGTACAGTATTGTTATATATTAATCTAGGGAAATGTACCATCAAGTTCAAATTTTGTGGCTATTGTAATCCATAAACTTTTTTTAATGACACATCTGATAATCTTTAACCTTTTGCATGCTAGTAATTAATAAAATTAAGCCTAATTAATATGTAAAAAATTAAAATTATCATATCTTACCTAATTTTTGTCAAAATCTTTAGAAATTTTTACAATTTATTACATTTTTTATTGTTTTTCTAATTTTTTTTTTTCCAAAAGTTTTTATTCTGTATATGAGATTACTGAAAACACAATTACATCTTTGTATGTTTTTTCTTAATTATTATAAAGAAAGCTGTATTTTTGGACTTATAAAAGTATTTATAAATCCAAGTTTCTCCTTCATTTACAACATGCTTCCACTATTTTGTCTAAACTATGACATCAGCAAGCAATAAATTAGGAAGCAAAACTTCAAAATTATAAATTGTTACTTTTCTTAAGATTTGTATATTGTATATTGCAGCCTGTAAACTTTTTTAATGATACATCTAATAATCTTTAACCTTTTGCATGCTAGCAATTAATAAAATTAAGCCTAATTAATCTGCCAAATTAAATCCCTTGATATATTTTAATGAAAAATTTTTAATAATTTAAAAGAATTTAAACTAATTTTAGCACCATCTCATCATTTATAAATATATTAATGATTAAATCAAAGAGTAACGGCATCTATGAATTAATGATTAAACTAGAATGTTTTATTTATTTATCTAAAGAAAAAATCTGCCTCAGTCCAGGATCTGTCTCAACATCATACTGATAGACCAACAAGGCTACATAGCAGATTGACTCTTCAGATAATAATATTAATTTAGAATTATTTTTTGATCATTAGATCTATTGGCAGAGTCCAATACCTATGATCAAAAAATAATTTTAATTATTGATTTTTGTTGAAGAAACAAGCATAGATTCTCCTACCATTACCAGTTTGATAAGAGAGGGAGAATCTATGCTTGTTTCCAAGAATATTCAGATAAAAATGCTGAGAAAATAGTTTTGTAATGAATCATCAACCATCAGTAATCTTCAAAGAGAACTTCCAAAAGTTTGGAAGTTTTCTTTGAAGGGTTGATGGATCTGCTTAAGTCTACTAAGGATCATTTTGAAAAGTTTCTTTGAAACATTATTTTGTTTTTATCACTATTGAGGACTCTGTGAACAAGGATTTGCTTTTGTTAAACTGATATTAATTTTATTAACAATAATGTAATTTATACATATATATTGTAATTTGTTTAAAATATTGAGATGTTATATTGTTAATAATTTTTTTTTTGTGGAAATAAAATTAGAATTATTTTTAAATGCATTTGAATTGTAACAGTTCTTAATAGAATGTTTCTGGCTGATGATAACTTGATGAATGAGTCAAAACAATTTTGTTGGAATTAAAAATTTATTTTGTGTCCTATATTAAATATGGTTGTTTATATTATTTTATATTAATTTACTGTTTATTTTCAAAGCAGAACTCAAGATCACAGAAAGAAATTTTCCAAAATGATCCTTAGTAGACTTAAGCAGATTTGCTAACCCTTCAAAAAGAACTTCCAAACTTTTGATAATTCTACTGATAGTTTATGATTCATTACAAAACTATTTTCTCAGCATTTTTATCTGAGCTCACACTAATGAACAGACCTCTGCTTATTATTGTGAGCTCAGATAATATTACCAATAGAATTACCAAAAATTTGAAATTTCAAATTTGTCCACAGTAATAAGCAGATATCTACTTATTACTGTGGATAAATTTGAAATTGCCCATAGTGTTTTTACATAATTAATTATGGATTTGGTGGGAACACATTATTATAAAAATTAAATAATAAGTTTAACTAATCAAATTAAAGAAAAACTTATTTTAGGTTGGGATTGATAGACTGATTGATTGATTTATTAGTCTGGACTTGAAGGTTAATCTTAATAAATGATAATAGGCATAGCTTAGATTATAATTATTAACTGAAAATTTCATTTGATCTTAAAAATAGGTTTAAAAGTCTGTTATGTAACTGATAGTTATTTTTAATTGAATTTATAATTATAATTCATCATAAAATTTTAAAAAATTTAGAATGGTGTAAATGCAGTTGCATTTTCATGTTCTGGTGAATTTTTTGCTTCTGGAGGAAATGATAATGAAGTAAGTTTTTAAGATTAATTATTATTATTATTATTATTAATATTAATATTAATATAATTTTGTTACTTATTTATAAAATGCAGTAATATTATATTTAAATGATATATTTATTCATTCATTAATTGTTATCATTATTGATAAGTGCAGTATATTTTATATGAATTTTTGTTTTTTACCTAATTGAATGCATATCTAATAAAAATTAATACATTTCAAAGAATATTGCCATCTTTCTTTTTTATATAATATTGATTATTCTTAAATACTGTAAATATAAATAATAATAATGAGTAGAAATGTTATAGAAAAATGAAAAGCCTAAACATTATAAAAATAATAATCAGTTTGAGATTTTCTGCTTCTTAAAATATTTCAAAAATAATAAATATCAAGTCTTACAACAGATTAACAAACCACTTTATTCAAAAGTGCTTTTGGCCTTACAGTCAGTTTAGTTGCTAATCTTAAATAGAACTGCAAACATAAGGCTCTTAGAATGTGTTACATGAAACAATTCAAACTTTTAAATATTTATACATTAAACTACTTTTTAAAATGTTTATAATTACAACTTTTAGTATTCTACTTATTTGTGAAACTATAACATTTTATATAATACCCAAAAACAACTTTTTAATAATACAGCATTGTTTTTTATGATGTGATCAGTCATTGTATGAGTTGTTTGAATCTACCATATCATTTTGTGGTAGGAAAAATTTAATGGGCATTTTTAGTATATCACTTCCATTCAATACGAAGTTCTTCTAGTCGGGTTAAGTTGAATGACTGTTTTTCTCTCTCTCTCTTTCCTTATATATCTGTATGATTTTGGATGTGTGCCCTTGCTCTTTGTCATTTAATTGTTTAACTAAATAACAAAATAAGTAATAAAATAGTTTAAATCTGCCTGTTTTTTGTATCCATTTCTTTGTCATATTCTAGTCAATGAAAGGGATCTTAAACAAACAACTGAACATAATGGTGTTTATTTTATTCCTTTAAAACGTCAATAAAATATTATCCTTTATATTGGTACTACTGCCACAAACTTAGGAACTTATATTGCAGAATACACTTAATATCTAAAAGAAAATTACTGTTTCTTTCTTGGAGAAAAACTGCTTATTGGTAAGTACTTCTCTGCATAAAAAAATACATAAGTGATAGTGTGTAATGTCCCAGGTAAATTCTCAGAAGCTTTAGAAACAGAACATTTCTACACATTCAACAGCTCTTCCATTTTGATCCAGAAATCTGGTCTGCTACAATAAATTTTTTTGAATCTAAATAAACATTATCCTCTCTAACATTAATCCTTTATTTATTTATTTTCTCATTCTTCCTTCCCATTTATAATAATTTTCTCCTTATTTTATTCTTAGTTTTTATTAGTCAATCATTTTTACTATTTTTCCTTTTGCAGCTATGTAACTCTTATTTTTCTTTACCTTAGTAATAAGTCCACTCCTTCTCTTTCTTCCTATTAGTTATCCATTTTCTCTATAATAACAAATATTCATCCTTACTTCCTATCTATATAATTTTTTTAGATATGTTTTCTCTCTTTTCTTTACTCTCCCTTGTCTGCTTTTTTGTTAGTCATCTCTCCATCACTTATAAATTGAGTATCATTCTATGTTTTTTTGTTTCTTTATCAACTTGAAAATTGTCTCTCTGTATTAAGATTGAAAGTATTCATTATTTGTGTAAATAATTTGCACTATTAAAATCTAATTGATTTAGTATCATTGATTATTGATTCCTTATTTTATTCTATTCAGAACAACTACACAAATCCAATTCTTTTAAAAATGTATGTAATAGAAACTAAAGTTAATAAAACTGTTAATGTAATTAAACAAAAATAAAATAAGATACAAATAATCCTTGACTTATGATGATCAGTTTCAAAAATTTCAAATCATATCATCATAAGTTGAAAATGCTCAAAATTTATGGATTTCTCAGCACTAATGTTTACTAGGACACTATATATTATCTTAATAAGCATAAAGAACATAATATTACAAGAATCAGACACAAAAAAAAAGGAAGCTTTTTATATATCAAACCATTGTATCCAGGTCAGTTGCATTCATTAGTAGTAGAATTTATCAATGATATCACAATCATAAGTATGAGTTGATTGTAAGTTGAGGACTACCTATATATATTGAGGGTTATGGTTAATGTAAGACAGGACAGATAATGATATTGGTATTAATCATATTCCTTAACATTAGAAAGGTGTGCTTTAGTCAATTTCTAAAATGTTGCTTGTTATAAATTTCTTGTAAAAACAGAGAAAAGCTCATAAACTAAGTTTTTGATGCAAATTATATTTGTGTGTAAAATCTGGATCTCAGTTCAGGAATGACCTGTATATATTTCTTCTTTATTTTATAATAAAGAAAATAATTAATTTATATCAATTATTTTTTAAATATATTAAACATTAATAAATTTTTTGTTTCAGAAGTACAGGTATCTTAGTTTATGAATATACAAATTTTCAGTTTAATGAACTGTTCAAATGTGTAACACTTTTGATTTTTGAAAATAACTTTTTCTTTTTTAAAGAAACAATTTCATCATCAATCAATTATTCACTATAATTAGTTTTAAAAAATTGTTATATATAATTCTATATAATAATTTATAATCTTTAATTCATATCTTAATAAATTTTTCTTGCACATTCATCTTATCATCAATTTAATGATATGAATAATTGATTATTTTTATGATGTTTTTTCTTATTCTCTTTGCTAATTGCATAAGGTATCTTTCTGTAGCAAATTGCTGTATACTGTAGCATTTTTAATAAAAAAAATTTTCTTTGGCTTTCCACTAGAGGAACTATGATTGAACTATGACCATCAGTCTATGCCAACATTTGGCATAGACTGATTCATATTACCATCAGTCTATGCCAACATTTGGCATAGACTGATGGTAATATGAATTTTCTTAATTTGCTTACTGCATTTTTCAAAATTTATGGATTCAGTCTTGGTTCCTTTAATGGAAATATATTAATCGTATTTAACTTTATGAAACAATGATTGCAGATTATTCCAGATATGTACAGTCTCTAACATAATATATATTCTGTCCATATGTAAATTTAAATTATGACACAATTTTTTTTCCATTGGAAAATATTAAATCTGATCATGGTAATCATTTAAATAAGTGAATTATTTTCTCTCTTCATTTTAATAAAAAAAATTAATATAATAAAATCCATAAATAATATATTTTTAACAGATAGTATTGATATTTTTATTAATTTTTTAAATTCTAACTTTCAGAAAATTTGATTTATTTTTGTACATTTATTAGAATGAAAATTAGAGAATTATACAAATTTATGAAATTTAAGTTAATGAAATATTTATAATTTTCCAATAATATATAATGCCTCAATGATTGATATATTTGTCACATTAGGCTAAAATTCAAATTTCATTTGGCATATAACTGTTTGGAAATTGAAAATCAAATGGTAAGAAATAAGCTAAATAGCTTATTTCTTACCATTAACTAACTATTAACTAATAACTACCATTAACTATTGTATTATAATATGTATTATCATATTTATTTACTTATTTTTGGAATGCTTTAACATTAATAGATGAAATGGCATGACTTTCTGGAAACAAAGAATCAGTCAGAAATTTTCATATTGAATAAATAGGAATAAGTTTTTAATTTATGAATTTTTCACTTTAAGTTCCAATTACTTTAAATTGAGGGATACCTTTATTTTTACTTGATATAAATTTTAATGAACTAAATATTGTTTAAAGTTTCTGATTTGTAATTTTCCAAATTATAAGAAATTAGTAAAATTAATGATAGACATAAATAATTAAAATTGATAAAATTTTTAAAATAACTTAATAAAAATCTTTGAATTTACTTTTTTATTTAAATTAGAAATTTCTTTGAAATCCTGTGACATTTATATAATCATTATAAATATTATCATCATCAAGTCATGTTGCAGCTATAAACAATAATTACAAGGGGGATCAAAACGTTCTTTTTCTCATTATGATATGAGGATAACAACTTTTTTGGGTCACATACTTTTCATATCTATGGAATAGTTGTTTCCATGATTTGGAGACAAAATAAGCCCTCCATAGCAGTAATGATCACCTCATCATCAAAGAAACTTCTTTCCCATAAATGTTTTTTCATATTTTGAAAAAGGAAGAAGTCTGAAGGTGCCAGATTGTGAGAATATAGGGGATGGGGCAAGGTTTCATAACCATATTTGCACAGAAAAGTGATTGTTTCTGCAGCATAGTATGTGATGCATTGTCAGCTAACAGCAACACACCTTTTGACAGCAAACCTTTTTTTTTTATACTGTCCCATAACTTTTTATAGCAAGTTCCTGTAGTATTATGCCCTTGTTATTGTCCACCTTTTTTTTTTTTGTAAGTAATCTGTCAGTAT
>WUQG02448081.1:0-13111 GCA_011317285.2 Androctonus mauritanicus | reverse complement strand
GTAATCTTTACATTAACATGCACAGAACTGTAAAATTGCCAAATTTGACGATTTTAAGGAGCATTTTGTTTAAGGAGCATTTTGTTTAAGTGGCTCATCGATAGCAACCTTCCCCTATTTATACAGATCAGGAGGAGTAGATGAAATCGAGGATTAATAAAAATAATATTTAAAAATATAAATATTATAATTTGTATGATACGCTTTTTACCCAAAAACCAAATGGATATTTAGTATATCGAGTAAAACTAAGGTATTTAATTAATGTAATCAATGAAATAGTGTAAAAATCGATCTGTTAAGATCATTTAAAATATTAAATAAATGAAATGAGCTATAACATTTCAATATTTTGTAGTCCAGTCTGGTTTATCACTTCGAAGATAAAACATAATTAACCGGTTAGATCAAGAAGTGAGAATAAAACGTGTTCCAAATTAGGAACTTCTTATGCCGAAACGAATGATCAAAATAATAATATCAAACATTAGTATGACAGCATGATAACAGAGATACTAATTACAGCAGCGCTTATAAGGTTATCTACATTATACTATTTCTTTGATGTTAAAAAATTTTGGTTTACTGAAAAGGAAAATTTTATTTTTCTTCAGCATTAATAAAAACATCGTATCCCGTATCCTTGTAACAGTCAAAGAAGGAAAAAAGTAAAAGACAGGAGAGATAAAAAAAAAAAACATTTAAATGCTCCATTTTCCGCTGTCGTTGTCCTTTATCCAATCCAGTTTTAAATCTGTGTTGGACGATCGGTTTTCTTTCCTTTCAAGTTGGAAATCATAATTAAAAATTTCACGCTGTCGGTGGTCAGCCATATCAGGTATAGTCTGGTGGAATGGATGCCTTCTTAATGGACTCGAACAATCTTGAGAACCATTTGGTCAAGCTGTTTACATCTGGCCATTATGGTAAAGTTGAACTACCTACAGGCCAGAAAGATCACTACAGCAGGCAATCCCTCTTGCCTGATAAAGGGAATGGTCCAAAGAGAGTGATTTTCTTTACATGCTTCAAAACATTTCTTAAGTTTATGACGGTAAGTGACAATTTAAAGAATTCACTTAAAGTAGGACATTTTTTAATTCGTTTCCTGAGATATTCTGAATTATTTTATATGTCCTATATAATTTAAAAATAAAGTACCTGCTGATTATTTGTAAAATAGTTTGTTCTTCTGAATATTAAAAGGGATTTATATTGCTTTATGTGCAAAAGTTTTAATTTTCATTAAAATTAACTTTTCAATAATAGCGATAAGCAAAGATTTTTATAAAAATTAAATGGTTTGCTTCCACACTTCTAAAAATAGTTGTAGTATATGAAAACGGTTAAGTTGTTATATAGTTGTGTTGCAGTCAGTATTGAAGAATTATTATTCTTCGAAAAGAGATGGTTAGAGCGTTTCAGTGAAAATAGTCGGTTCCGAAACAAACCGTGATTCCTATCTCTCATAACTTCGTGCGAGCGTACTAAAAAACGAAAATATGTTTTAAAATAGCAACGTGTCTTTCTTAAAATATTATTTTATGATCGTTCTATTTTAAATATAACTTTCTTTATGATAAAGAAAACAGAACTGGTTTTATTATTTTGAAGGACAGCACTACTGATGGATTTTTTTATATGGGATTAATGAACGCGAAAGATGTTGAAATAAAACTGTTGAATTACTACAGGCAAAAATAACCTGCAAAGTAATATATTTTCTGTTTAATATTAAAAAATGTACTTAATAGTTCCATAGGAAAACCTAAATCATTTGAACCCCTCCAGTGTTAATTAAACTGACTAAGCTTAGGGATAACTAATTTTATTTTAAAGAGGATATTAATGGCTTGAGCAGCTTGCCGAATTTAACAGCAATTAACCAAATATTTGAAAATTATTAGAGAGAAGAATTCGAAGTTTGAACGCTTGCCAGTTTTAAACACTCGAAGAGCATACGTCATTTAATTGTTCTTTGTTATGGATAAATATTACGTAGAACAATGATAGAGTAGATTTTGATCATTTTTAGAATACACGATTGACTAATGAATTCTAATAATAATATATTTCATTTAAATTGAATAATAGTTAACATGTGTTTTGATCATACACTTATTATAATAATAATCGATCTAATATCGATATTTCTCCATAGGACCGATTCTCTAGAGCAAGAGTGGCTAACTTTTCTAAGAATGTGTGCCGGCACTGGCAAAATTTATGTCAAACTATTCTTTTCCTGCTTTTTAAATTTTAAATAATTGAGTTTGAAAAATTTGAACCAGCGAGTTTGACCCCTAATTAACCAAATAATACGCGGAAATGAATTTCCCAGATAACTGATATTAGTGAATTATTTATAGAGGCTTCGTATCATCATGTAATTCGATATTAATTTTACAGAATTAATTTCTCTTCAAACAATGCAATTTATTAATTAATTTCCTTTAAATGCCGTCTAAATTAAAGTGAAAAAACTATTTAGTATTTGCAGGAACTGTTTTATCATTGGGGAAGCCACTAAACATAATAATACGATACCTGAAAGGTATATGACTCTAAGTTTAATTTAAAAAAATTGGACATAGTGTCATATGTCTCCGAGGTACAGAATAATTCTTATTTCTTTCTATACTTTTATCCTAGAAACAAAAAATAAATTTTTTCCGAGTTCCTGATAAGTAGGATGCATACAGGCATTTTTCTCATATCAATAAAGTTTATATATTTCTAGTGTTGATGGTAATTTTTTTATTTTTTTTTTTATCGAGCCATCATGATGACGACACCCAACTTACTAATGAAAATTAGTGATGAATATGACAGATGATTTGGTAGTGCAGACAAATTCGGAGACATATGCTTAATATAAGTAATTGGCAATAAGAAATGCTTGTTGATGTCTATTCACATAAATCACAAAATCTTCTTAAACAAGGAATAACAGAGTCTATCAAAAAATAATATTTAATATTACTTCATTAAAATTTAGTGAATGTAATTGTTTTGATTTTTTTTTATGGACGTATCAATTTTTTCGTTCCTCTCTCCACACTCTCAACAGGAAATAGATTAATAAATAAATATAGTGCAATTTTTTCTATTATTCAATTTAATCTATTGCAATCAATAAACAATATATGTGAATTTTAACAAAGATGCGTCTCTAACTATCTTATCGAGAAAGTATAATATATTTTTTCTTCTAAATATCTCAGTCAGGCTGAATTACTTACTATGTTTCTGGTCAACTTTGTTATTGTTGAAAATGTAATGAAAAAAAAACCAACTTTTATTGAACTTTCTTTACTTCATAGGAAAAAATTATCCTCATATTGCTATTTTTCACCAAAAACAATGGCTGCCATATTTATTATCTCCATTGAAACATTACCTTCTCATATAAACATCTGCTAGAAACACCATTATATTTGTACCTCTACCTCCCCAGCATATTACCCCGAACCGTCAAAATTATCTATATATATATTAATTTTGAATGTCTTATTGTCTATTTTTAGAGAACTAATACATCATAAGTATGATTTTATGAAACTTTAATTATAATATCGCGTGCGCGGTATTTCGAGATAGAAAATGCTTTTTTTTTTTTCTTTCTTCACAAGGTCTTTCGCGCGATCATTCTCTGTAATTTCTATAAACAATTCAAACAATGATAAATGATAGTATTGGAATATAAGAACGTATCAAATTTTATAGACATAGTCGTATATTTAAATATAAGAATAGAATAATGATAATATGTAAATATCTTTGTTATAAATATAAATAATAATGTACAAGATCCACGAATCTTTACCTACACATTATATATGTTAACAATAATATATTAAGCGAATTTAAAGATTATTAAAAGAACATTTCTGTACATTTTACGTAAATTCACGTGAAACTTCTGGCAGATAATATTGTGCGTATTTTGCTGCTTTTTTATATCTGACAATAAATGGAACAATTTCGCAATTATCCATGTTTTTATTCCTGAAGATCGGCGTCTGTTCTTCCAGATAAATACAATAATAAGATTCAAATGATTTTTCAATATATTTCCAGGTATATTTATTGGTATACAGTACTTTTAAAAGTTATTTATCTAATGAAGATTGATATAAAATAAACGAGAATAAAGAGATATCTAAAACTTTATTCTAGTATATAGGCCTATACTGTAAATATATGTATGCATTTATGATTTCCGCTAGAATTTGCCTATTTCCCATAACTAGAAACTTGAAATTTGGAGTTGTTATAGAAGCATCGCTGGAGTAGATGGCAAAAACCAATTAACATTGCTTGAGTTCTATGAACTGAATTTTTGCGAGAATTCCATCTGTAAGGAACAGGGAAAAGTTAATTTTCCTATTTTTAGCTTAAGTAAACTTTTAAAATCATTATTTCTTGATCATTTAAATATGTTATCTGGAGAAAAACATATCTTCACATTTGATTGAAATATTATACTCGAAAGAGAACGAATATATTTAATTAAATTTTTAATATTAATCCTATTTTGACGATAATAAATGTCTTCACGCACTGAATTGTAAATTTCCCTCTCTTTGCCTTCTTCACCAGATCTTTGGTTTGTTTCAAGTTGTCTCCCTGTCCATTGAGATCAGACTACGCTGTAGTCTCACTTAAAGTTAGATTTTTCATCGAACCTTATTTTTATTTCTTACTTTAGTTCTTTCTTTTTGATTTTGATACAAGAAAAAAGTAACAAGTTTTAGAATCTCATTAAAAGCACAAACTTATCAGCTTCCTTATTCTTTCTAGAAATATGTCAACCATTGTTACTTTCTTATAATAATAGAAAATTTAAAATAGATGTGAATCATTTAAGACATCAGTATTAACAGTAATGGTGGTCAACAGAACAGAAGTTAATGAATAATAATAATTTTGCTATATTTATTGATAAATTTTTGTGATTTCGTTAGCTTTATTATTTATTCTTTAGTTTTAATTTTAGTGTTTGATTTGTCGTGTTACATAAATATAACAAAACAAATCAAACACTAAAGTTATATATGTTAAATATTTTATTATTGTTGTTGTTTCAGTGGCGTCCCCACCGGGTGACATCCAATGTTTTCAAACGTATGTTAAATGGTTACATTTTTGCCAGTTTTACATTTGTAAGCTCTTTTTAAAATGGTCATTTCTTGTTTGTTGAGAAACTTGTAGGGGATAATATTGTTTGTTAGATACACGTGTATAGTAATGATGATTAAAGAACCAAAATTTATATTAAATTGCTCTAAGGATCTCATAAGAAAACATCCGTCTCATTCGATAAAGTTTTTTATGTTTTAGTTTTCCAACTAAACAAATTTTTTATGGACAAAAAAATCCTATTCTTCCACTATATCTAATACTAATACAGTTGAAATGAATTTTCAATTGCGAATCACTTAAATATGACATAAAATAAGCACTAATGTATCTAGTATATGCCTGTATGGCTTTTTAATGTTTAAGTTCTAACAATAAATGGTATCCGCGATGAACTTTTAAATAAACGCTTTCTAATGACCAAACATTTTATATAATATTGAGAGAGAAGAGGTAACATCATGAATTATCGCACAGGATGAATCCGATGCTAGGAACGTCACTAATATGTTCCAAGTAAATGCTAAATTATTTTGTTATATATGTAGTTTAGTTCTCGATAGGTTTCCGCTTTTTCACTTCATTTACTAATTAATAAAAACGAAAAAATAAAGAGTTGGATACAGTGCGTCGGTTTAATAACGAAATGTTTAATTTAAAATAAAAAAGTGGACACTAGTAATTATTTTGATTATACTTTTAGTGAGACGTATTACGAAAGAGCAGATCGATAAAAATGTGATAATTAAATATAAAAAAAAAAAAAGAACGATTTCAAAAACCTGCTGAGAGTGTCAGTCAAATTTTCAATGTTTTAGTTTGGTTTCTACTAGTGGAATTTATGAGATAACTAAGAAGAAATCAAATTTTTTACATATATAATGTGTAAGTATTTATTTGTTTCCACGTATAAGAGCGAAAATTCTCCCTGTTATTCAATCTTTTGTCTGATAAATATATGGAATGATGATGAACTGAAATTTTTTTCACGCTGCTAAAGGACAAGAATTTTGACTAGTTTGTCACAACCCTCATCCGCTGTAACCTTGATTGGCCAATTCTTGACTTATGTAAACGTAATACTCTTATGATATTTTAAGATTTTTAATTAAGGTCACCCGGTCAACCTGATGTTAGGTAAGAAATAATCAGGTTTGAATATCGCATAAAATGAAAGTAAGATTGCTTATCGAAAAATTCGAATCAAACTGGGATGAAATGAAATTATCTGAATCAAAATGCGACATAAAAATTATAATTAACATTCATAATAATTATTAATGGTAATTTAGCTATTTTTAAAAATTTCTAATGCATTCATTATAATAATAAATACAATTTCTAACAACATTTTATATTAAGTAAGCCATAAGTTTTAATAAAATAGTGAAATGTGGAATAAAATATTATGTTTAATGTTCTATATCGAACAAAATATAAACCATAATATGGAGAAAAAAAACTTTGAAAACAAGTTGGATAAAATATACAGTAACTCGTTTTAAAAAATGTGTCTAATTATTATTCAATTTTTTCTTGGTTTCTCGGAATTGATTTAGACTAGTGGTTCTTAACCTGGGATGCGATAAAGCATATTTAATGTGCCAGAGAAGTTTCTAAATTTTCGAAACTATCGCAGGTGAGAAACTAGCGAATGTTATGTCGACGTTTCACACCTACACTGTCTATCTTAGCCTCAGCGAGTCATAGTTACCAGCAAATGCAGTACAAAAAAAAAAAAAAAAAGTTGATACGTGCATCAGTATGCATACTCTGAATACGAACATTCACGGTGTAGTTTGACGAAGAAATTAAAACTAATTATCTTTAATTCACCTATATTAATCTGTTTACGTTGGATTTTACCGCACGAAAATGAGCAATAATTTGTAAAATCTTAAAACAGATGTAATTTCTTAAATAAAGAAATATAAACACATTTTTCAAGAGAGAGGCCGATCACTAAAAAGGTTAAGTAGCATGATTTAGATTATAATGACGATTTAAAATATTTAAAGTTTATGAATTTATTATTGTTTTATTCTAGAACAATAAAAGTGAATAGAAATTTCTCTTTAGCAGTTAGAATATTAAGTAAAACTATGATGACAAGAAAATACGAAGATATAAATCTTACTATGTTACTTTCTTCGGTGTTTAATTTTATTCGGAAGAAGCGAAAACTTGGAAAGGAAATCGAACATTATATTCAATGCAAGAAATTAAATTTTTCAAAGATCTGATAATCTGAGGAATCGACTAAAAGGTATTGTGGAATCTATAAATTGATTTATTCCTTTATTCGACGAGATTTGATGAAGCAGCCAATTTGTCTTTGTCATATACAGAAAATGAAATTCTATTTCCGAAAGATTATTATTATATTTCTAATTACTGAAGACAAGTTCCGTAAAATGTAAGCAATCTCAACCTTTTCTTATACATGTTACAAATAAAAAAGATGCATCAATATACACGTTCGTAATTTTAAGTTTTCGCGGTCTTAGGAAACTTTATTAATAATTCATTATTTACTTCAGAAACTAATTGAATAATGAATATTAATTAACCTTCAATCAATTTTCAGTAATAAACTATATAATTATAGTTAAAATATAAATTCTTTTTAAAAAAGAAATCGTGCACCTGTATCTGAAGGTTGGACTTTATTTACAACTAGATATTTTTTGCCACATTTATTAAATTGTCATACATATTTGAATGGCTTGGAGCAAATATCACCTTCGAGGTAATCTAATTTCTGTTTATTGTCATTAAAAAATGCATCAGATAGTTCCACTAGTTTTAAACAAATTAAGCTACAGCATCATCTAATTTTATTTTGAAGTGGACATTAATGCCTCGAGAAGCTTGCCAAATTTCATAGAAACTAATCAAATATTTCTCAAAATCATTAGGAAGAATATTTCAACTTTTGTCCGTAAAAGACTAAGAATTAAAACTTCATCTAATAACTTTTTGTTCCAGGTAAATATTACATAGAACAGCAAATAGTTTTTGATCATTTTTAGCAAACATCATTGTGTACTGAATCCTCATGTATTGGCGAATTTCATTTTAACTGAATAACAGTTGCATTGCATATCGTTTCGATCGAGACATGTATAGCCAGATATGATCTATTACCGATAATTTTCAATAGGAATGATTCTCTATTGCAGAGGCGGCAAATCTGTTTTTAAGGATTCCTGCCAAAATTGGTTAAATTTATGTAAAAACATCCTGTCATGCCAGTAGGAATTTTAAACAATACAGTAGATTTCAGATTAGTCGGGAAAATTTAACTTCGAGGATAACTAGTTCCCCGAATAATCCACAATAATACTCAATATACTGGAATTATGGATAATATGAATTTAATTAAAAAGTATATAAATAAATAAACTGTATGAATACGGTATTCAAATGCTCTTTGATTTATTGATAATTAAAACAAGAAATTTTTTGCAGCATATTTAATTTAATTTGATTGTGATTTTGATCGCCGATTGTCTGGGATATAATAAAGAAAAGAATTTGAGAGGCTAAAAAAATTTTTCAGATATTATATCGAGGATAAAACGTCGATAATCCGTAACACGGATAATCCAACCGGATTATCGAAAGTTTTGTGTTTATCATTTCCAAGTTTTACTAGTTCAAATTTTTTCTCTTCGGATAAGTGTGCGAAAAGCTGGCCATTTCTGCTCTGGGAATTATATTATTATGTATATATTTTATTCGGATGATTAATATTTTAACCAATTTATTGTTCTAAACTAAGTGAAACATCTTCTCTTAGTTGTTATATCCGAGATCGATCATTTTCAATAAATGTGAAATTCGTAATAATTTGTTTTGAGCAAGAAAGTTGTATAGAATAGAATAATATAGAGTCACATGATACAGTTATCGAACTTGACAAACTTGTTAGAAGTTTTATAGAAACTAGTTGGAAATTATTATGTATGAAAAAATGGTTTGTATTAATTCGATAATTAATTGCTTCGTGTATAGAAATCATATCTCAATTTCTCGTGATATTAAGTTTGCTTTTCCTAGTTTTTTTTTTTTTGTACATGGTATTATCTATGTCTATCGCTATAAAATGTTTTGTTTAATTATTAGAAACAAAGCATTTTATAGCAAATGAAATTAATGAAATAGCCAATTTCTTGTAGCTTAATGCTACAAGAAATTGGCTATTTCATTAGTTTAACCTTCTATTTCATACGTATAATAAGGTAGGGCGAGATGGGTTATAGAGTAAGATGATTTTTGGCATTTTTTTTGTGCATGTATATTTTCTGCATGGTCTTGCCCCACCTTATTATAAGTATGACATGGAAGGTTAACTTGATAAAATAGTTTCTACTAATCAAACAAGGCTTTTTATAGAGATACACATGGACAACGCCGTGTCCAAAAACATAAAAAAATACGAAATAATTTATTACCAGGAAAAGCAAACTTAATACTACAAGATATTGGCATATGATTTTTATGCACGAGAACAATTAATTATTTTTACTTTTTTGTTTTTTCAGCGAATGAGTGAAAAATAAGAATGACCTTCTATTTACGGAATACACTTGTAAACAATTCAAACACTAATAAATGCTAGTATTCGAGTATAAGACTGCATAGAATTTTATCTAGATAGTTATATATTTAAATATAATATTAGAGTAATAATAATATTTATTACGTTAATTATAAAAAAAAATATAATAATGTATAAGATACTCATAGATAGATTATCTTTAATACATTACCTATTCATTATACAGGGTGGCCCGAAAGTCACTAGACTATATAAAAATAGAATAACTCTTTTATATATTAAAAATTCACATTTATTCTTTTATAAACAATAAATATACTTCTAGGAAATTATTCTTAATTAGTTTTGTAGATTATGTCCTTCAAATGTCTATCGTTGTTTTCTTGACAGTGGCGGGCTCTTTCCAAAGTTTGTTCCATCACCTCTAGTAATGTTTCTAAGATAAAGTTGAATTATTTTTACTCGTTGCTCTGTCGTGAATTTTTCCGTAACTATTTTCCAAGGATTACATATAATCAATCTGAAAAAAATTGAAAAAATTAAAACTAAATAATTTATTATATTTTAAAATGGTCTAGTAACTTTTGGGCCACTCTGTATAACTTACACATTATACACATTACATATTTTTTTCTTATATATAACAATAATATTTTAAGCTAGTTCAGCTAGTTTAAACATTATCAAAATAATATATTCATATATTTTATGCAAATTCATGCGCAATTTTTGGCAAATGGTATTGAAAGCATTTTGCTATTTTATTTTTAACTGAAAACAAGTGGAAATATTTGGCAGTTATCCATATCTTTACTACTGTATGTCAACAATTATTCTTCCGGGTTAATACAATAATAAGATTTAAATGATTTTTAATATTTTTCCCTTTAAACTAGCATAAAAATAGTTACTCTATTTCGAAATATATTTGACTATATTTTTGATAAAAAAAAATTGTTTATCCAAACGAGATTGGTACGAAATGAAAAAAAAAATGGAAATTTCGAAAACTTACATACATCATTATATATAACAATATATATAATATTTACTATTTGCATATTCACTCAATTGTCAAAAGTTCGACTCTGTTTTGCCGAAGATTTTCTATAAACCTATGAAGCTATCTCTCTCAAACTATACATGTACAAACTGTATATGTGTTTATATGCATTTTTATAGAATGCTTAACGTAATAAAGCAGCGAAATCGTTTGAATATATCCGCACTTGCGAACACCGCTCCTTATATTAGCCCTAGATTCGTCCTTCCTTTGCGCTCTCAAAACTCAAGGTACGTTCATTGTGGACAAAATTTTTTATCATTTCTATATACAGGGTGATTCATTTAAAGTGTGAAAGGGGATTTTTCTCCGGAACCACATTATATAAGAAATTGATCTAAACGGGAAAATATTCATATTAAAACGATTTTTTATTTGATATATGATTCATTACGCTGTGATGTCTATAAATAGGCAACATCGGGATGTACTTTAAAATTTTCGTAATACTAGCAACTTTTCTTATCATCAATAGAAAGTGTTTTTCATTAATAAAATTCGTTTGAAGTATTTTTCAAACAAAACTAATAACAGAGAGTTTAATAAAACGAAATATCACGGCTACAGTAACGTAAACATTTGTGCAGCTGTTTGGAGGCAGCGAGGATATCGGCGTCACGCACAGCCTAGCGGCGCGAAGATTCGCATCGCGCAGAGTCTATTACAGCACAGTTTGTTTACAAATAAAGGTGGGAATGATTCTGCCGATTCAAATCTTCGCTGCACCAACACAAATATGATTTATTGCTTTAAGAGTGAAGAAACAAAAACAAAAAAATTACTTTGAACCGGCAGAATCCTTTCTACTTTTACTTGTAAATCAATCGCGCTGCGGTGGACTCTGCGCCGTTAGGCTATCAGTGACGTCAAAGTATTCACTGCCTTAGAGCGGTTGGGCGAAGGTTTCCGTGGCCGTGCTATTTCCTAGATTTTAAAAGCTCGTTACCTGAAAAATTATTACTTTATTTGAAAAATGCTTCAAATTAATTTTGTTAATGGAAAAAGAATTTTCTGTTGGTGAGAAAAAAATGTGCCATTATTCTGAAAATTTTAAAGTACAGCCCGATTTTGCCTATTTATTGACGTTATAGAGTAATGACACATACATTAAATAAAATATTGTTTGAGTGGAAATATTTTCTCATTTACATTATAAATATATATATTCTATATATATTTATATATAGAATATATATATGATGGTGATTTTTATATGTACAAACAAACACACCATCATAACATCATATATATAATTACTTTGTTTAACAATTCTAAAATACTGAAATGCTGATAAGAATAAACGAGTTTAAAATTAAAAGACAAGAAATTATAAGAAATATACAATATACAATCACAGTAGGTTATAAAATAAAATTGTAGGAATTAACTTTCACACATTAAAACATATTGAATTTCATTCGTAGTATCACTTCTACTCAACAACCTGTTCAATATTATATAATTTCCGTTGGCCGGATAGTAAATCGACTTATCATCATTTTGCAGGTTGAATTCAATTCCAAGTAAACACCTTTAGAAAGTTCCTTAAGATATAACATAAGGTCGGTTAACAGGAGGTATATTGCATTGCTTCAAATTAAACATTAACAGTTCAAATTAGGCGGCTGAATTTTATAAAATTTAATGAAATATTTCAAAATTTATTACAGAGGAACTGTTGAAGTTTAAACGCCAATCACTTTTTAATGATTGAAAATAAAGTATTATTTAATATGCATTCTGATAAATCTCTGAATGCTGTCACCTTTACTGACTTGAATATTCTGATATCCTTCACAAACGCTTTAATTATTGAAGTTCATTTCAAATTTAAATATTTCGATTAATTCAAAAGATTTGATCAATAGAGACAATAGCGAGAAAAACCTTCATTTTGTGAGATTCATTTTCCTTTTCAAAGTTAAAAAAAAAAAAAAAACTGATATTTTGGTGGTTTTAGGAAAATCCACTTAATACAAATCTCAATTAAGAATAGCATCATGATATTAAAATTAATCTCATTCTCTTAGATGACTATAAAATATAAATCGTTTAATTTTTATCAGTTGAATTAACCTGCTAAAAGAATGAAGATATTCTTGATGGTGCAGAAGAAAATTAATACCAGTTTAAAATTAACTTTTGAATAATTGCAAATCCAGTGGGATTTATGGATTTAAATTAAATTGAAATTATCACCATCCTGAATCGACAATACATGGCCTCATCAAACAGCAGTCGCTTACCATCTTGAAAGATTCGGGTTCGATTTCAGTCCCGCATCTCAAGTTTTAAATAGGTTGTTGCCCAGTCCATTTAATTCTATCCTTCAACCATCCTGA
>WUQG02448070.1:0-13111 GCA_011317285.2 Androctonus mauritanicus | reverse complement strand
AATTTATTTTTTGTATATAAAGTATTAAAATTTTAAAAAATAATCATTAATATGATTAAGTTATTTTAGAATCAATATTTAATTTGTTAATAAAATGTTTCAATGCTAGTAAGCTTTTTCATTATAAAATGACAGGTTAAATAAAAATATCCATTTACTGAAGTATTTTAATTATTATGACTATTGATGTTGAATACAGATTAAATAAATTTTAATACTTTATATACAAAAAATAAATTGGTTATAAATAAATTATAACCAGTTTATTTTTTGTACTTTTTAAGCATCGTATTTTTATAATTATGTAAACAAATCATTTATTTAGACTATTTCAATGAATTATCATTACATGCAATGAGGGATTCACTATCAATGTTATTTTATATACATGTATCCATGTATATAAAATATTAATTATAGTGATTTTGTTATTGTAATTAATAAGACTTGTAATGATATTTCTGATATTGAAATTATAAAATTGCCATTAATAAGTATTTTATATTATAAATATTTTAAAATATATAAAATTAAAGTCACTATTATATTTTTTCTAGGCAATGTTAGGACTCATCAGAAAAAGTATCATCCTGAAAAACTTGCTGATAATAAGCGTAAAAATGGTGAAAAAGATGGAGATGATTCAGGTGATCAATTAACAACAGATAAGTCAAGAACTCGAAGAGTAACATGTAAAAAGACTTTTCATTGTACATTATGTGATAGTTCGTTTGTCCGTGAAGAATCCTTACGTGCTCATTTACGACAGCATAGAGAAAATACTTCAGAACCTGTAGCTCTTGCAATGCTTGAACTCCATCAGCCAGTAGAATCTTCTTCAGGTTTACAACAACAGTTATTAGAAACAAAAACTGATAATGCAAATGATTCTAATGTAATTAGTACATCATTTGACACAAGGTCTACTTGTAATCAGTTTACTACTCAAAGTGCAACTTCAGTAATAGACAAAAATAATATACCTGTGTCTATATGTTTGACAGATAACAATTTAACAGTAGCAGCATCATCACCTATTACAGATTCATTAAATTCAACAACTGTTCCTTCAGTTCCCAATTCAGTATTAAATCATGAAAATTTATTTAATTTAAATACCATGGATAGTTCTCAAAAAGAGAGTAATACATATTCTGATATTAATAGAAACAATACAACTTCAACTAATCAGCCCAGTGCAAAAGATATTCAAATTATGGGAAATACTAATGCTTTAGGAACATCAACAGAACGATCTGTTTCATATAATAACAATAATAGACTTAATAATCAATATGAATTAACCACAAATAACCAAACTGTATCTAGAACAGAAGCTGCAACAATGTTGGCACGTATGCAAAACCATAAAAATTTGGCACAAGAAGACAACATACATAATGCAACTATTGCTAATAATAATTTATCTGTTAATACTACTGTTACACAGCCATCACAGTCTCAAACAGTTTCATGGGTTTCACCCACAATAGTTGCTACTGCAATTCAAAATAACACTGCTACTAATGTTGACAGTATCAAGCCAACTATTCAAAATCCAGTAGAAAGTACACAGTTATTGTATCAATTTCAAAATGGTCTCAGTCTTATAACTATTCCTTTTATATCAGTTAATAGAACAAATATGGTTTCTGATCAACCTTCTGGAGATGTTGGAGTGGCACAGCCATCTAGCTCCTCTAATTCAACACTTTCAATTCAACAACCTGCAACATTTATTAATCCACAGCCTGCTGTTGTGCAAGTCTCTAATATTCAACCAAGTTTTCAATATATACTACAACCATCATCAGATGGTCAAAACAATTCAATACGGTTAGAATTAGCAGGATTGCAATTAAATGGTAATAATAATATCATTGCTTCAGACTCTGCTAATTCGTCGTCTGTAACACAGACTCTTCCATCACCTGGATTATTAACATTTGGATCAACTGAATCAACCTTAATTTTGGGAGGAAACACAAATCCTGATAATCAAAGGTATTTTAGCAATTTAAGCCTTCAAGTAGCAGGAGATGGTACTGTAGGAAATACTGTGATACCATCAGTTAATTCTCAAACTGCTTATCCACAATTAGTTTTAGGTCCAATGAATACTGGAATTGATAATATTACAAGAGGTGCTGTCCAAGAATCTCAATTAAATAATGTAATCTATCCCATAATATCACCATCATCAGAATCAAACTCTATTGTTAATAAATCCCTTGTTGTATCAGATTCAATGGTATCAACAACTCTCCCATTGAATCAAGTTATTCCCACACAATCAACTATGCAAAATCAAGGTTCATCATAATAGTTGTCTTAAAAATAAGGATATCACTTATGTTTTTGATCTTGGAATTACAATAGAACCTTGATTTATCCATCAGGATATAGGTCTGAGATGATAATTATGAAAGTAGGTAATAGAAAGTTTGAAAAAAGAGGCTAAAATATTAATTACATCACATTCTGTTAAAGGTTTGTTATTGTTTCAGCTATATAGCCTTATATATATGTAAAACTTTGAAAGATAAGAGAATGAGGAAATATATATGAATCATTTAAATCAAAAATAAAGCATAAATAATTTATTTATTTATTGTCCATGCTTGTTGAGATATTTATTCTAACATGAAGTTAACAGTATGATAATCCTCTTTTCATAAAATACCATTACTGCTATTTGAGGAATGCCTTAATCATATGCTGTATCTCTTAATTTAATTTAAACATCCTTTATAAAAAAAAATTGCAGTTTTGGAGTGGAATTTAATAAAATGAGAGAGTAATTCTATTTAAAATTTCAGCAATTTCCCTATTTTTTATCATAAATGTACAAAAGTTTCACATATATCATTGTGATGTGTTTTACATCTTATACTTGTAAACATTGGACTATAATATTCTACCTCAAATCCAAATAATATATTCAACTTTGGAAATTTTCATTATCATTTATTAAATGCAGAGAGAAATTACATTATTGTTTAAATATATATAAGATATTCAAGATAAATACATCTTTGTCAATTAATATTCTTTTTATAAAGTTTTTTTAATGATAATGCACCCCATATTACAATTGAATTATTGAAAATATCAAATTAAAATTCAGATAATGTTGTTTTAAAAATATTTTGTAACTTGAGATTTTTTAAGTAAAATTGTAATTGTTTATAGAAAATTATTTTCTAGTCAGTATTAGTTTAGTCCAAATCCATTAAACAGATTTTCAAGAATATCATTTTTGATGTTTTTCTTTTTTTACTCATAGGAAGAATGCTTCTATATTAAGATGGAATTGTTCATTAAAGATAACTGATTATTTGCATGCAAGTAAATAGCTTTTCCCGCAAATAGTCATTTGTTTGCACTCACTTACCCAGAAGAGAGAGATCTATTTTACTTATTGATGACGAAAACTGATATGAAACTTAAGAAATAATTTTAATGAATTTGCAATTAAACTGATAATAGAAGCTTCTAATATAAACAAAAATATTTTTAGTGTTTCTTTTTTTCATTAAAGTTTTATTAATAAACTAAATATCTGAATTTTGATTTGATACTTTGAAAATTCAAATATGGTAAAATTAGTCATTAGAAAAATTTATAAAAAAGAATATTAAATTTATATTAAGAATATTTTTTTCTTACAGTATTTGAATATACAGGACATCCTATTTATATTTAATCAATAGTATGTTTATGAATCTATTAATTTTTCATAATTTAAAACTTAAATGTTTATTATATGAATTAAACCTTCATGCTTCTTTTTTTTTTTTTACATAAAAAAAAATTAAAGTTCTCAACAATCCCAAAAATAGAAAATATTAGGATCACGAATAGATGTCAATTTTAAAATTTCTGCTATTGATACCAATAATACTAATATTAAAATAAATATTTTTCCTGGAATGAATGACAAATTATATAGAATGATTTTTTTCAAGGTTCTATTGTAATAATTTTAAATACCCAGTATTTAATATTCTAATACACATTTTTATTTTTTAAGAAAACTTTATTTTATATAAATAAATGATTGACATAATTTTGCCTTAGATCATAATTTATTATTTTTTCAAAATAGTTAAAAAATTAAACAGCCAAATTTGAAATAGTAATAAATTATGCATTTATTACATTAAATTTTTTGAATTACAGATATTCCTCACTTAACGACTGAGTTCTGTTCTCACAACTTGTTCATAGAACAAATTGGTCGATAAACGAGTTACTTGTTCCTATATATCTAGAAAGTATCGAAAACAAATCTCAACTTAGAAATTTCTATCTTAATTATGCACAGAGTATTTTTCTTCAGATTTTTGGAATTACATGCAATAGAAGTTGTAAGTGATGCAAATGAGCAAAAACTAAATTTTCCATTAAAAAAAATAGTCATAAACTTGGATTTAAGTTCAAGCAGTTGTTAAACAGGTAGATTGTTAAGTGAAAAATATCTGTATACTATATGAGGAATAATGAAATTAAATTTATTTATTTTAAAAGATTTCTTGATTTTGATTGTTGATGCTAATTAAAATAATTTCTTGTTGAATTTGAAAATAAAACAATTTGAAATGTTTTTCTAAGTATTTTAATAATTTGATGTTCAAAACAAAACAATTTCCTAATGTGTTATTTTGTTTTTACGTGATTTTTTTAAAAAATCTAATATAAAAAATAGTAAATGCTAATAATAATTGAGGACAGTGACTTATGGAAATGTGATCCAAACGGTATTTAGAATAAATATTCTCTCCTAACTTGAAATAATTTCTCTAAATTTATAAAACTTCTAAGGATGACACATTATTAAATCAAAACTTATAATATTTTGAGCTTTGCTCTAATAATCTTTTATAATTTATTTATTAAAATAAAACTTGTTTCTTAAAGAAGTCAGTTTATTTAATTACAGTTGTTAAATGATTTTGTAGAATTGATCAATAATTTATATATTTTTTTTAATTAGCACTAGTACATGTACTGTACAATATTATGAATGCATTTGAATCAAATGTAAAAATGATATTATGCAAGATACTTTGTCAAAAAAAGAAACCTTTATTATCTGCTTAATTTTATATATATATAGAGATAATTTTTCTGAAGATACATTTTTATAAATTGGCATTTGTTCAGTTTAATATGATGAAAAAATGTTTTCAATTGAACGAACAGAAAAAAAATATATACAGATTTCATCTAATTTTTGAATTTGTTAAATCGCAACAAACACTTTCTAGAATAGATAAAAATGATAAAAAGCAAAATGTAATATTTCCATATAACTATACATGGAATTTAATAATGTTTTTGATTATTCTGTATTATAAAAAGAATAGATGCAGTTGCCATTTCTAAATTCGTAATAATTATTTATGGCATTCATTTGTATTCTTATCAATTCAATTAATCTTGGGAGTTAATTTATTTTTATAGTTTGTGAAAAAATTAATGTTCTTAAAGATTTGAGTTTAAAATATTTTCATAAAAATAAACAGCATTGATCGGGAAAGAGAGAAACTGATCAGTGCTATTTATTTTTATTTTTTTTTTTACATCAGGAAATAAAATATAAATTAAAATATTTTTCAAATTTCAAAATTTGTGCATTTTAAAAAAATGTTTAAATTTCTATTTACAAAACCTATTTGAATAATTATAATTATTCAGTAGAATAGTAATTAAATTTATATTATTCTCGAAATGAACAAGTATTGATTCTAAAGTCAGAATTAACTTTTCCCCATTGACAAACGTAAGCATACTAAAATAATAGATGTTTTGTAATCTTCAGATTACAATTAATTTAAGCAAGTGTTCTGTAAATTATTTGCTATTAAAATTCAATTATTTCTATATTATGCTATATATTGTTAGATGAGATACATTAAGTTATAGTAGCAATGACCTAGAATCAATATATATATATTTTTTTAATTTTTATAAAAAGGAATTATTTTATATTAGATAATCCTATTTATTGAGCTGTAATGTGCTCTCTAATGCTACATATCTTGTATATATTTGACAAAGAAATTTTTGAAAATAATTAAAACAATATGTTTTTTTTTTTGTTAACATTTTAATAATCGTGCATTATGAAAACAGATTTATTTTTATATTCATTATTTTAAACAAATAGTATAAAAAAAATCAAATTTCTAAAGCAGGATTATAATTAAAACAGTAGTAAAAATTCTTGAAATTAATGTAAAAATATTAAATAAATTGGAAAAAGATTAATAGTTATTAAAAGCTTAGATTTGTAAATTAATAAATAAATTGTTTATATTGCAATTATTTAAATTATAATTAAAAAGTATGCATTTATATGAATTTTGATTAATTTTTGTTAAAAAAAAAAAAATATATTAATTACTGAAGAGTATTAATGGGATTAGTGGTGATTCATCTAACAAACAAGAAATATGTTTTATAATTCTTTAAATAATAATCAAAATCCTAAAATATATGAAATTAACTAATTAAATTTATAATTATATTTTGATTATTATTTGCCTTTTCAAATATTTTAGAATTTATGGAAAATTCTGGATTTATTAAATGTATTTGATATGTTCATCTTATCCAGAAAAAATAAAATTTACAAATTAAATCATTTTATAAAATTGAATTTAATAATAATAATATAATTTGGAATAAGTTAATATGTATTAATATTAATTCCCATCTTAAAGTAAATATTCTATTTATCAAAATAAGTCAGGTATTTTTTTATATAAAATTATTAATTTATAAATATTAAAAAGATCTTGAATCAAACCATATCCTTGCAATAAAGCTTCGTTTTTTCAGTCTTGAAATTATTTTAGAATAAGTTTTAAAAAAAAATTCTCATCCATTTTTAAAGACAAAGATATAATTCAACTTTACAATCAGATTAGGTTTGTTATTCATAATATTTAGTGTGAAAATTTCTGTTCATAGTTTTATCAACTATTGTTACATCAAACTTTAATAAACATTAATGGAAAATCCTTTTAAACGTGTGACGTCAAAATTGGTATAAAATATTACTCAAAGATACTGAAATATATAAGGTTTGACGTTACTAATTCAAATATAATTTTGATAATTCTGCATTGAGTGTACGTTGCCGGTAAAACATTGTTTTGATAAATACGGAATTGTCTAAATGATATCAAGTTATAATTTTTATACTGGTAATAGCAATAAATTCTTGATATGATTTAAAATAAAATATATATATTTCTGTATTTTAAAATATTAAAATTATCAATACAACAAATAGCAAAATTTTAATAATATATATATATAATTAAAATATTGATGTTCATATTTTATTGATAATTTTAATATATTTTTTAAATTTTATTATTAATTGTATAATTAATGAAACTTTCATTTCAATAATTTTCTTTGCTTTTAAAATAGGTTGTATACAAAATTATAAAATTTGTCAATCATGTTTCAAGTTACACAAGTCTGTTCATCTCAACTGTTTATATTTAATTATGCATCCTGAATTGGTATTTTATAATGTGTATATATTTACATGTAAATATAAAATTCTATGATTAAATAATACATTTTCTCACAAACTGACCTTGCCAATAAGTTTAAAATGGTTGAATCTAAATTTATCATCATCATTTTTTTTTTCCTGTCTTAATGTAAAATTTAAATAAATGTATAAAATGTTGGTTGTTGAAGAGAGCTGTCATATTTTTCATATTAATATCATCTTATTGATATGATGTAAATAAGAAATTTTATCTATCTGCATGAATTCATGATCAATTAAAAACAATAATGTTGATTTTGTTAGTGTTTTTTTTTTTTTGTAAATATATACCATAGTGTACTGTATATACATATGAGTAGTTTCAAGAAGAAAAAATTAAGTAAATTTAAACATTTTCTTCTTTAGCATTTTAAAACATTAAATTATATTGAAAAAAGTTTGTTTTTAAGTGCTTTTATAATTTGGTATTTTTTTTTCCCCTTTAAAACTGTCTAAAATATTTAACAAAAAACAAGATAGAAATTTGTTAAAAGGATTTTTTTTTTAAATTATATAAATAAATACTGAATTAATTTCAGTTCAAAAATTGGAAACTTAAACGAATTCCTTTCCTATTGGATTTGTTAGTAATTTAATTGAAAGTATTTTTAATCAGAATTATATAAAATGACGTTTTGAAGTCAATAGGGAAAAAAAAATATTAAATTACCGAAACAAACTCGCGAATTATCTCAATAATCCAATACTTGTTGCTGCTGTCCTCTACTAGCGAAAATGTTAACTTTCGATACAACTTCATAAATATATCAAACGTTCGAGTAAATTTAATAATAATAAAAAAAAATCTAAAGTTTCTTTAAAGAAGTTTACTTATTCGGAAAGCGATATTGGATATTGTTTTTAATATTATCAATCCATTAAATTCGATCTTTTTCTCTCTCTTTCACTTTTTTTTTCCTTCCCTTTCTTTTTTTGAACGATGCTCTAGTTCGTCTATCGACCGCTACGGCGCCTAGAGCGTAGGGAAAACAAACAGGGAGAAAGTAAGGTTAACTTCATCAAAGGAAAATCCAAATCTAATTGAGAGAAAAGTCACGCAGTCGGGAAGGTTTTTCTATCCATTCATTTCTGGAAATTTTTCCAGTAATTAATTTATACAGGTGGGTTTATATCCGCTAGATAAGACGCGGGGGCATATATTATATAATCTCTTCATAGAATCGTCCGTTAGTCCCTTCGGGGGCGAGCTCTTTGCCCCTTTTTTGGCCTTCACTGCTCAGCACGCATGGCTGACTTCAAATAAGTAGAGAATCAAACACACACAGTTCATTTTAAAATCTAATTTACCGACCTTAAACGCACCCAAGTTTCTTATGGTGCTACGAACTGGAAACACTTTGATTACCCAATCTAGTACGGATGATCATTGCGAAGCATGGTATGAATTCCAATCATTGAAGATGCAAGAAGGAAACCTGACAACATTGCTGATCGGATATGCTTCGTTGATTGCAACCGGGACCAGATATATGTCATTGTGTAAGCATGTCGTGTCTCGCCCAAGACATTTTATCTTTGGATAGTCTTCTCCGAATGTCGAAGAATCGAATGCCTTGTGGACAAGTTATACAACTTGTCTGAAGGGGAAAGAGAACGACAGTCGGAATGCTAACGTCACTGATGACGTATTCCGTTCCTAACCTCATTGGAAGAACGACTTTCTGAATGGAATTGTCACATTTACGAAAGCGTAACTAATAATTTATCTCTCCGTCCTTTATTTACTTTCATTTTTATTTTCTTAAGCAAGCGCCGCTGATAACTAAATATTGGTTTTGCTCCTTCGCTAATAGATGGCATCTTAAGCAGATTATCGAGCATTAACGAGATTATGCTACGTTAATTAATAAATAATAATTATTATTATTGTTATACTTTTGTTTTTAAATATTTCAATTAATTTTTTATAAGATGGCATCGTATCTGGTTGTATTATCCGTGTTATTTTTTCCCCAACACCAAAAACAATTACTAACAAGAAAATGTTCGATTCTCCCAGCCAACGACGTGACCGGATATTACTGAGTTTGTTTCTCCGTACTTTAAATTGAAATATAAAATATTTATCAATCTGCCAGTATGCAGAGACTTCTTAAAGCAATGGTGCCATGTTCAAGTGCCGATGTCTTTTTTCTATATATATATGTACTGTATATATATATATACAGCTTTCTTTTGTTCCCGGTAGCTGTTTTTCTTTGGTTCTTTCTTGGATAGTCCAACTCACGTCTTCGTTTCTATCGTTATGTGGTTAAATTCGGTTTTTCTAAAGATGGCCAATTCTCTTCCACTTGTTCGTTGGTACCATCTGATTAAATCACGTTTGTTTATTTTTTTAAAAATTTTCAAAATTTTCTCGACCGCCGCTATACGTATTTTTAAATAACGACTAATATAAATAATTTAAATAAAATTACGTTATGCCGTTTTAAAATTTCTATTTTCGACAGGTTAAATTCTTTCTAAATTGAAATAACGCAAAAGAAAGTTCACGTAACGGAATTAAATCACGCGTGATAAACTACCGAATGCCATAAACGCGTAAAATTTGTCAATTTATAAGCACAACAGGTCATAACACAAGATAAAGTTTAGGTGTCAGAAAAGTCAAAATTAAATCCAGTATCTAGGCAATTGTAAGGTTGGTAGTCAACAGTAATCACGCTAGTCACGCAACAGTGCAGTTGCTTTAATTTACTTTTCGTGACGTGATTTGTATCAACATGTCACACGGATAAGTTAAATAGCCAGAAAATTAATGTCCCGTAGGCGAGAGTATCGAAATTAGTCCTGTGGGTTTTATCAATGATATTTACTCCTCATCGACTTATATTAAATATGCGGTAATATAATATTTTTGTTAAAACACGCTACTTTTTCGAAAAATATTGTCTAATCGAGGATCAGTTTTGGCGTTAAATCCGAGATTAGGCGTTCGGATGTCGTAATGATGTATAGATTAGACATTCCCCTAATAAAGGGTCGAGTTACGAGAGATATAGCATCTAATCCTCCTCGGAATAGTGTCAGGTGGAGGAGTTTAGACAATCTCCGAAATCAGACCCAATGTAACCTACTGTACAGAAATTACTGCAGTCATAACTCACATTACCTCAGTGGTAATTGTGTTAGGGTGATGTAGTTGGCATTGTCACCGTCTGCTATCGTCTATAGCTTTGGCCTATCGCGGGCTCTGTCCCTGTTTACACTCTGCACAATTGCTGCTTTAACGTCACTACGAATGATGTTCTACGTCTTCCACATAAATCTGATAGTGATTAACGGCCAGAACTAGCCGAGACTTATTTCATAAGGTTTACACCTCGACACATAACCGAAGAAAGCTCTTTCATTCCGATAATGCCGAACGTGATGGCGAAAGCTGAATAGAGTATTTCTAGCCCCCCTTCAGTCAGCAGTTTGCTAACGTGACGGGATTACTACCACCATACTCCAACAAACATCGTCACCCCCAGTCAGTCACAGCCACGCAATGTTCTTTCATTAAGCTTATCTAAGCGGCCATTGTCAGAGGTAGAAGCTAGATAACAACTAGAGTCACGCCACTGCCCATTATTTTATGACCATAATGAGAAGACCACGTTCTCTCGGACGTTGACAATGGATAGGAGAGCAGAGCCTTGGGAGCAGATCAATTACCTACAGGAATACTTGTCCGACACTTAGAAGTGGCTTTATCTGTAACGAAGTCGATGGGGATTAGTATTTCACGCCTGTTTTATCTGACCCGTGTCAAGTCCCTTGGGTTAGGACACCCGGCAGCTTTAAATCCTCACCTCTGGGATCTTCGTTGTAATCCTGACAACGGGTCCTCTTGTTCTAATCCGTAGGCGATTCGATACCGAAGACGTTTGTTTAATTTTTTTCTTCGTTTTCTGTCTTTCACATCTTTTTTTTTTATTTCCTTTCCATTTGGTGAAACTTTTTCTTCTTCCTCGCGTAGATGGAAGCGATACAAAATAGGAGTAATAACCTCAGATATGGAGCCAACTAGGTCGTTTAAATTAAAATCGAAATTAACTCTCGCTTTATATATATATATATATACATTCTTTTATAATTTATATCATTCGTTAATGGTTGATATGATTCGGCGAGACGAAAATAAAGCAAAAAAAAAAAAAAATTCCTCCATTAATCACTAGTTATAAATCAAGTCGGTTTTGTCTTAACGATGCTCGAAACGTCAATTTGGGACTTTATCCGTTAATGTTGGCAAAACGAAACACGGGAATAATGTTACTTGGAACCCTTCCAGCCTTATGTCCATTGTTTAAAGAAATATATTCCAGACAGAGCCAATCGCCAGCCAATGGATTTAGTAAGCCAACAAGATGCAGAGTGGATTCCATAAGTACTGTGTTGAAAAACTTATCAGCCAGTGGAGCTGATATTTAATGTCCTAAAGAGGTCGAAAGCATCGATTGCACAGCGCCCATTCGTAGAAAGGCATTCGTCAGCTAGAAAATCAGGAAAGTGGAGAAGATATTATTGGTGAGGCAGACTAGCTGCTATTGTACCAGCACAGAATTCAGAAAGAGGAAAGTGAAAAAAAGAAAAAAAAAAAAAAAAAAAAGAGGACCAATGTTGAGAGTGTACCCTGTTTTCCCATCACATCTATTGCATTTGGATTGTTCCCTATCTACAGTAGGTTGGGTGGATAACAGAAGAGGGCAAGAAATGAGGGGCGGAACAGTTTTAATCCCCTGAAATGGCTCCAGCTACTTGGTAGCGGGTGACACCAATATTGATTGAAGACTTTCTATCTTCTCTTCTTGGCTACACTTGATTTGTCGAGGCTCAATGGATGGAATAGATTCCACTACAAATACGACTCTTTAAAAGTTAATTGTAGAGAGTGTACAATATTCAGGTAACAATGCGCTGTATAGGTTCTCCCAAACGGTCCGAAATGATGATGGCGGGACGCTTTTTATCCAGAATAAAACAGACTTTAAAGACTTTTTCTATCGCTTATTCGACACCGAAATTCTTTCTAATTATATGAAACGAATTTTTTTAGATATATATATATATTTTTTTGCATCATATAGGTCTGTAAGCACGGGATAGCACAACCAAAGCGGAACTAATTAAAATATTCTATTAATAAAAACGAAACCCGGCAGCGTGCCTGCACGCTTTATTTAATTAATACCTTTTTTTAATGCATCTTAAAAACGCAGGCTACCGAATTATTATTATTAACGAATTAAAAAATAATAATAATAAATAATTAAAATATTTATCGATGCGCTTCGTTAGTTAACATTTCTAACGACAGAGGGCATTATGGTGACAGTATGTCGGAACGGAGAAAACAATTTTTAACGTTCGATTCCGATTGACGATTTGCAGTCGTCGTTCTTTTATATCGACGCTAGCGAAGTTCACGTCGGAAGAAAGAATGGATAAAGTATGGTACAGGGCAGTGCGAATTTTAATTATGTCCCACGGTCCGTTTGTCTTTCTACCAGACTGGCCATTAAGCAA